>CAJNJA010006425.1:0-16927 GCA_905231915.1 Symbiodinium necroappetens
AGCAGCAGCAGCAGTTATTATTATTATTATTAGTAGTAGTAGTAGTAGTGGTAGTAGTAGTACTACTACTACCACTACTACCACCACTACCACTACTACTACTACTACTACTACTACTACTACTACGACGCTGTCTACGACGAGGCCTACTACGAAGAGGACTGATGTTAGACTAGTAGTTGTTCTCCAACTGCTTCTTGACGCCAACCGCTTCATCGTTCCTGTTTAAGGTTTGGGGGCGTATCCTGTTCCCATGCAAGCGACTCGCTGGTCTAAAGCTTGGCCCAGGAAGACGAAGAACGTGGCGAAGAAGACGGCGACGACGATGATGACGAAGACGAGGAGGACGAGGAGGAGGAGGTGGAGGGTGAAGATTAAGTATCAACCGACTTTTCTTGCATGTTGTGTGGTGCATATCGCCTTGTCGACCACATGTGGCTGCGAAACAGGCAGAGGGCGATGATGAGGAGTGGGTTGCTGTGCAAGCCCACGGACATTTGACTGGTGCTTGGGATTATCGTCCAGCCCGGTGCATGCAGTCTAAAGCGCATTGCTTGCAGAGGCAATCCGGCAGTTACAGTGTAACCCACTGCTGGTTTCCAGTTTATTGTTCGGTGAAGCTTTATCAACCTTTGAAACCACCCCAACTTGAGTGGGACGTGCGACTAGAGAGGAGAAGACGGGCCCGGACGAGACATCAGAAAAAGCAAAGGAAGCAAAGGAAGGCCGCCTTGATCAGCCTCAGCGGCGACGCCTGTCCGCGCACATGCTCATCCAAGTTCATGACGATTGTCAATATCCAGTCTCCGCTGTGAGGAGAGGAGGACGAGGAGGAGGAAGAGGACAATGCAGAGACATTCAAAGCAAAGGCATGGGCCCCAGCTGCGCTATCTTTCTTTAGCTGGTTGTATGAAGGAGCCCGTGCGAAAGACTCGTCGCTACGGGTTCTGTAGTGAACCCACGCCTTCCATGGAACCTCATCGCATGGGAGCCTGACAGAACGTCAACATGCCTTTGGCTCAAGCATCTTTGTTTGCCGACCGTCGGTGGCCGCTGTCATGGTTGTGGTCGCCGTTCCTCATCAAGAGGACGGGGAAGATACGTAGACCGTCTCATCCCGCTCCAGGCCTATGTGTCTCAACTCCATATATTATGAGGTGGCTCACCTTCTGCTGAAACTGGTTGTTCTTGAAAAGTGGACCTGAGCGCATCAGGAGTCGCGGTCAGTTTCGGGTTCGTGCCAGCTACATCACGAAGGCTTTTGGGACCTGCATCGCCGACTCGGCGAGCCTCTCCGACGGCAGAGACGGGGAAAGGGCGAAGCATGGCAGACGTGCGTAGGCATACCTTGAGCCTGTGCACAGAAAGGTCTCGGTCTACGCATCCATTCTGATCATCTGCATGCTTCAGCTTGTGCATGCGCTTTTGCCGGTCAATGGAATGTAGCCAAGCAGAACGAATTATGACAGTGGATGGCGCATGTGTAAGAGCAGCATCGCATTTGATGTGCACTGCAGGGCTCTAGCATAGCACCATGGTGGGGGCCTTGCAGGAACGCCACATCGAAATTATGCAAGCGTAGATCCCCAAATATGAAAGCGCATCACGACGACCATGACGAAAAACGACTACCACGGCCACCGGCAAGAGACGAGCAGAAGACCACCAGCAGACCACCCAGAGACCTATGCATCTCCCCATATCCAGCATCCAGGAGGATGGGCAAAACCGGTGGGATTCCGAATTTTGGGAGCCGGAAGGCCAATATGTTCCCCATGCGTTAGGGTTTGCAAGAAACCTGGCTCTCCGGATCCTGTGTAAGCATTGGATGTGACAGCAAACTGCACGAGCTGCATCCCGAAACAAGTGTCTTCATTGACTGTCCCACGTCTCACAACCTGGCAGTGAGGTGGAGTCTAGATCGTGTAGAACAGTTGAGCATTTGTAGTAGGCACATTCAAAAGGAGCCATGAGGGCAGCGCAGAAAAGTCCAAGTAGTGTCCATAGACGACAGTCAGTCTTGGCAAATTGGCTGACTATATGGTCTCCGAATGCAACCGGAATGTTGGTGTATGCTCATTGTACCATGCCCAATGTCATTCGCGGTGCACCTCAAGACTTGCATAGAACGAAGGAATACTCTGCATTCAGGGACGTTGCTTCGCAGGGCTCCGGCTATGCCACACATAGACTACAGCACTCGCTTTTAGCTTCATGTGTACTTTGTTCTCACTAGCCCAGGTGCTACGAGGCCGATGTGGCTCAGTTCCGGGAGTCCACAAACCTCACTGTGGCAAGGCGGCCGCCGGTTCCCCAGGTGGATTCTCGAGGCGAGTGCTGTGTATACCTATGCAATCAGAATTTCGCAAGGGGCGCCAGGGCGACGACCAGTTCGAATAGCATGTGATCACGGCAGCGATGCCGACGATGATGTGAAATCTGGTGGTGGTTGCGATGACGATGATGATGGTGTTGGTCATATTCATGATGATGCTTGTTGATAATGATGATGTATGTGATGACTTTTTTGTTGTTGATGAGGCTGCGGAGGAGCAGGAGGAGGAGTGGAGGAGGAGGAGGACGAGGAGGACGAGGACCAGCACCAGGACCAGGACCAGGACCAGCATGGCGACATTTTGTGCCGACAACGACGACGATGGTGACTTTGACATGATGGTTGAAGACTCGAGCTAAAATCTCTGAATCGAAAGCCAAACTTCCCGAAATTGCACCCGCAGGCCCAAATCCGTTGAGACAGGCAACTCCTCCGAAGCGAACAACGTCCCAGGTCGATTGTGGCAAGACCCAGGACCAGAAGCCAGGATAACCGAAGACTCCTGGCAGCAGTGGCCGGTTCAGGGTTTAGGGTTTCAGCGTTTGGGGCTCAGGGCTCCGGGCGGGGTTCCGGGGAGTATCGAGTTGATGGTTGTTCGAGGGTCATGCTTAGTGGAAGTGCACTCTTGCTGCTTATGTAAATCAGTGCAGGATTTAGGGTTTGCTTGTTGAGCGTCTTTCGTATGTGATCTCACCGGACAGTATTGCAGCACATTGCACCGGTCATACCAAGATGCGGCATTGAAGCTGCAAAGTATGAGGTTTGTACTTACTCATTCCTGCTCTTATTCGTTTGAGGTGCTAAATACCGCGGCCCCAGTGCCCCTGTGACCAGAAGTAATGCTATGTTGGAGCTACTAAAGCTGGTAACGCCCTTAGAGGTGGCGAGTGTGATGAGAACGCATGTGTTTCGTATCGTGGCGAATACATCTTGTTGCAGACTGCTTGCCCCGACCATGCTCATGATCATTCACGGCAACGTTTGCAGCGATGATGTCATGGGCACATCAAGGATGTAAAGTTTACTGATGTTGGACTTCGTTCCCCCTCAAACATAACTTGCAACAGAAGACGGACTATGATTAATACCCTGACCTGGCGTTAAACTATGCCATACAGTTGTGCTGCACTGCTCTCTAATTTAGCACATAGTGACATGTTGCTGTACGTCGATGTGTTCGATGATGCTGATTCGATGCTTGCCACCATGCTGGAAGAGCGTTTCGGAGCATAAATTAAAGGAGCAGTGATGGTAGAGTGCTCGTGTATTTTGGGAACATGACAGAAACAACGCGAAATGTATCAGGGCATCGGGCATACAACCATATCGCATGTCAAGGTGTTTGCAGTAGTGCTTCGTTTGATGTCGCTGCAGATTGGTATAGTGACTATTCCCGTATGTGTCATGCCAGCATGCTGTACAGGTCGTAAGCTCTGGTCTCATGCTAAGCTTTATCATCACTAGGTGGTACACTGTTCATGCCATGCCTGAGTTCTGAAATTGACGGCTGAGGGGTGTCATTGACATCCGACCCAGACGGGGGGCATCAGCAAGACAGCCTGCCTCCTGTCGATCATCAGAATAGCCTGCGCCTCGACAGAAGAGTGGCTACCACTCTATCGGGCTGAGGAGTCTTTCATATTTACCCCAAAACCCTATTTTGACGATTCAGGCCCCTATATTGCTGCCGAGATTTCAGGGTACCCGATGTCAGTGATGCACGGTCGCATGGCTGCAGCCACATCTAGAGGGGTTTCTGGGTCATGCGAAGTCAGCAGTCTAAACCTACACATCTGATCGTGCTCAGGTCTGATTCCAGCCCCAAAAGCCCGACGAGAGCTCGAGGCACGTCCGCAAGCCAGTGCGTCGTGAATGCCCTTCATTGCTTGGCTCTTTTTTGAAAGACAGCGGGCGAAGCCAACCCGTTTCCAGATTTTGGCAGGACCGTGTTTCAATCCCATTGTGCGACCCACACCGACCCTACAGTATGGGTGTGAGACGCCACCAAGGAGTGGCGTCCATCAAAGACCGCGGTAGTCACGCTAGTGACCGGGCTGCACCGTTTGAAGGTGCGATGCCTTCGGTAGCGGTATGTACATTCACATGATAGTCTCCATTTGCATAACCGGGACAGGTTAGACATGACAGCCCAGGACGATGTTCTTGATCACAATAATTTCGTGGATATGATGCATTGATATCAAGAGATATATGAGTGTGCATGCAGTATTCCGGATTTTCCTGTTGCTGATACCACAAACCATTCTCTACTACGACAGGCATGACGACTGCTGTAGTTGTACGAACTAATCCTCGCCCTGCAGCCGACAAAATTTGTAGGGGCAGTAGTAGAAGTAGCAGTCGTCGTTGTCGTCGCCGTAGCAGTAGCGGTAGCAGTAGCAGTAGCAGTAGCAGTATTAGTATTAGTAGTTGCAGCTGTCGCAATCGCAGGCAGAGTCGCAGTAGCAGTTGCAGTAGCAGTAGCTGCGGACAGGCTTCTTGGGCAGCATCCGCACATCAAAATAAAGCAGAGTTCCAAAAGCCACTTGCACAGAAACATTCCTGCAGAAGGCAGCAGCCACAGTGGCCGTCAAACCCTAAGCCCTAAACCCTGGACCCCTAAAGCCCTAAACCATCCTAAATCCTTGAACCCTTAATTAAACCCTAAAACCCTAAACCCCTGATTGGACCCTAAACCCCCAAACCCCTAAAAATTGTATCCCGTATGGATCCCTGAAGGAACCCCCATAGTTCCTTTAAAGGAACCCCTAGAACCCTCGGAGAGCCGACCTGTTGGTCTTTCTCTGGCGTTGAGCGTTCAGGGCCCGATGCTCCTTCAGGGTTTAGGGTTTGGGGTTTAGAGGTTTAGGGTTTAGGATTTAGGGGTTTAGGGTTTAGGGGTTTAGGCTTTAGGTTTAGGGAGCCCAAAACCTATTGGGGTTGGGGGGTTTGGGGGTCTAGGGGTTGGGGTTTAAGTGTTTGAAGCCCTAAATCCAAGCTTCAGAATTTCCGACGATTATTTATTCCCAGCCAGTGTGCCAAGGCGCTTACACCCGGAGGGTTTGAACCCGCCAATCTGCAAACACAAAATCCTGAATCTATGCCCCTACATACCTCTACACCCTGAAGCGTGCCCCCAAAATAGTAACTCAACCGTTTCGCGTTCGCAGTCAAACTTAACTTGAAACAGCCCTATGACGGCACCCAGACTAAACCCCAAGCCCTAAGCGCCGAAGCTTAAACCCAAAACCCAAGCCCCAGACCCCAGACCCCGAGCCAGAAGCCCTGCATTTCACGAGGATGTTGTGGATCAACTATGCCAGACGCGCAATCTGGACATCCACAAGCACAGTTCCAAGGCTGGCCGATCTTTTAAGGGTTCCTACTAGGGGGTTCCTTGAAGGGTTCTTGTGAAGAGCTCGTTTAAGGGTTCCTTAGGCTTCCGAAAATCATAGACATGAAGCAGGGTTTAGGGTTGAGGGTTTAGGGTTTAGGGTTCAGGGTTAAGGGTTTAGGGTTTAGGGCTGAGGGTCTGCTTGTATCAAGACATGTACCTTCCAAAGGCGCTAAAGTGAAGCCAGCCTCTAAACCCTAAACCCTAAACCCTAAACCCCTAAACCCTAAACCCCTAAACCCTAAACCCTAAACCCTAAACCCCTGAGTCCCCCTCTCTCGTCTGAGAGTCTAGCTCTGACTCCCCAGCTGGGTTCTTGTTAAGGGATTTAACTTAAGTTACCATGATACGGAAACCATATTATTTACTATAGATCCCCATTATGGTAACTTAAATCACATCTCTCAGCAAGAACCCTCAACCCTAAACCCTAAACCCTAAACCTTAAACCCTAAACCCTAAACCCTAAAATCCTTAACTTAAATCAAATCTCTCAGCAAGAATCCAGTAAAGCGTGACTGTGATCTAATCCCAAGCCCCGGACACACCCCCCCCCCGAGAGTATCGGTCGGAGCGCTTTGGAGTTTAAGGTTTGGAGGTTGTGAGGTTGATAGAGGCTTCAACCCTATTTCCTAGATCCTAAACCCTCAACCTTAAGCCCTTAACCCTAAATCCTAAACCTTAAACCCTAAATCCTAAACTCTAATGTCTGAAACTTGATCCCTAAATCCTGAACCCTAAACCTAAACCCTAAATCCTAAACTCTAAACCCTAGACCCTAAACCCTAAACGGATATCCGGGGGCAAAGCTGGGGACTGAAAGCCGCGAAGCCGAGGCGTAGGAGACGGTTTCGGGCTTGAAAAGACGTTGACAGGGGTTTCATTTAAAGGAACTATGAGGGTTCCTATAATATATGAGTATATAGGGGTTTAGGGTTTAGGATTTAAAGGCTTAAGTGCCAAGTAATTACCACTACTATTTTGGGGTTTCTATGATGATTACAGTATAATATACCCCAAATCCCAAACCCTAAACATCCCTAAACCTAAGCCCTTGAAAACACCTCTGAAATCCGAAGGGCATCCAGCCGCACCTCTTTGCCGAGCTGCTGTTGGGGTCGGGCCTCGTTCTGAACGAGGCAAGAGATGATTAGGGTTTAGTAAGGGTTTGGGGTTTAGGGTGTAGGGCTTTTGGCAGGGTTGTGGATTTAGAGTTTAGGGTTCAGGCGTCAGGGCGTTCACAGGGTTTAGAAAACTTTCTTGACGGTTTCAGAAGTGAGGTGCAGAGGGTCTTTAGCGTTTTTGAAGGACTTCGTCGTGCTCACAGGGTTCTATGATGTCTGTAAGGGTTGTTATGATGGTCTCACGTAGTACCCTGGGTCATAGGAGCCCTAAGCCGCACTGAACCCGAAACCTGGGGCTCTGACAGAGCCATCCTGAGCTCTCAGAGGGTAGTCCGAGAGCCTTAATCCTTGAAACGGCAATCCTAAACCTTAAACCCTAAACACTAAACCCTAAACCCCAAACCCTAAACCCTGCATCAGAGACCAGCCACCGCTCCCAAAGCCATGGCGGACACCCCAAAGCCCAATCAAGAATCCCAAGCCCGAAACCCAAAGCCCTAAACCTTGCACCCTAAACCCTATAAGCCCTAAACCCTAAACGCTATAAATCCTATAAACCCTAAACCCTAAGTGACTCTAAATCCGACACCGTGCTATAAGCTCTGGACCCGGAGCCCCCAAGCCCACATCATAAACTCTCAACTCAAAACCCCAAAATCCCCAAACCCGAAGTCGAACCCCGAGAGATCCCTTACATGGAGCCCAAAGGGTTTAGGGTGCAGGGTTTAGGATAAAACCCCTGTGCCGTCAGGAAATTCGTTGGATCACGTACCGTGGTGCCAACTCGTTCGAAACAAACACGGAGGTGCGGGGATGTGGGTGGGCCTCGGGAGGGACGGATGCTGTATCCTAAATCTAGTCATTATAGGGGCCTCCATAAGTAGAACAGGATTTTGGGGTACATTCTAGCATAGTTACAATAAGGAGTACTAAGTATTCGTGTTTGTTTAAGCTTCTTTAGCACTTAAGTAAGTCTCAAAGCAAGTCTGTATTCAATTAAGTAAGCAAGCTTGCAAGTAAGCAAATCAGTAGGTAGAAATGATGTACAGAACTACATGACTCATTACATACAAAATCAGACATATATAAACCATATATACATATACACACACACATATATATACACATACATACACACGCACATATACATACATATGTATGTATGTATGTATGTATGTACGTATGTATGTATGACTGTATGTATGTCTGTATGTATGTATGTATGTATGTGTACATACATACATACATTCATACATACATACATGCATACATGCATGCATACATACATGCATACATGCAGACATGCATGCGTGCATACATACATACGTACATACATACATACATTCATACATAGATACATACATACATGCATACATACATACATACATACATACACATATACATACACAGGTATGTACACACACACATACATACGTACATACATACATACATACATACATACATACATACATACAACACATACATCACATACATTACATACCTTGCATACATTACATACCTTACATACATTACATACATTACATGCATGCATGCATGCATATATATACACACACACACATATAGACACATACGTATATACACATATGCATGCGTACAGACGTACGTACGTACATACATGCATACATACGTACATACATACATATGTATGTTTATATACACATACGCCAAGTGCTTTTGCATCTGGGTGCATGTATGCATGCATGCATGCATGCATGTATGTATACGCACAGTATGTATGTATGTATGTATGTATGTATGTATGTATGTGTATATCTACCTATATATCTCTGTGTGTGTGTGTGTGTGTGTGTCTGTGTGTATGTTCGTGTGTGTGTGTGTGTCAGACGCGTGCACATGTTTCCAGCACCGCTTCTTCCTGTGCTGTATGCTAACTAATACGAGAGGGCATCGACAATTTCAGTAGCAGGCGGTCAGCACTCATTGGGGCTTCCACATGCTATAACCTGCAAACTCGTGCGGCATCAAGGTTCAGGCGGTTCAGGGTTCCGAAACCTCCCACCTCTGAACCTTAGCGCTCTCAGCCTACTGATTAGATGTTAAGCCCTAAGCGTTGATGGTCTCCTACCAAGTCCTGTAAGGGCTTTGTAGCTCATGTCAGACCTGACGCACCGTAAACCCTAAACCCTAAACCCTAAACCCTAAACCCTAAACCCTAAACCCTAACCCTAAACCCTGGGACCATGGGCACGAATGGGCCGCCGTCGATGCAAAGCCGAAGAAGAGACGCTTCTCTCTGGTTCTTAGTAGGGAATGGGGGAATGGGTTATTGGGACTACTATAGGGGGCCTTGAGGGACTATCATAGGGATCCATTCCCTAAACCCTAAACCCTAAACCCTAAATCCTAAACCCTAAACCCCTAAACCCTAAACCCTAAACCCTAACCTCATTCCCTACTAAGAACCAGAGACTCGTTGAGCTCAGCCGCAAGCGACTCGGGAGGTGCCGGTGCCGACTCGGGTTTAGGGCCTCTAGGGCTTAGGGCCTCTAGGGCTTAGGGTTTAGGGGTTTAGGGGTTTAGGGGTTTAGGGCCTCTAGGCCTTCTGGTTTAGGGGTTTAGGGGTTTAGGGCCTTTAGTGTTTAGGGTTTAGGGATTTAGGGCCTCTAATAGGGTGTAGGGTTTAGGGTTTAGGGGTTTAGGGCCTTTAGTGTTTAAGGTGTAGGGCTGAGGGTTTAGGGGTTTAGGGCCTTCGGTGTTTAGGGTTTAGGGTTCAGGTTTAGGGTTTAGGGCGGCTGAAGGCACTGGAAAGCGCCAAGGGAGGACTGCAGCCGGTGGCCGCTGATACGTCTCCACAAGAAACCGCGGAGGTGTGTGAAAGATACCCAAACCTTCGGCCCTTGCCCTTCAATGCTAGCTAAACCCTAAACCCTAAACCCTACGCCCTCAGCCCTAAACCCCTAAGCCCCAAACCCTAAACACTAAAGTTCACTAAAGGCCCTAAACCCTAAAGCCCAGACCCTAAACACTGAAGGCCCTGTGCCCTAAACCCTAAACCCTAGACCTTGATTTGGGGTCTGGGTTCAGGTGGAAGGCTCTGAGTAGCACCCGTATTCCCATTGCCGGCTCGGACCCCTCGCTGAGCCCAAGACCCTCGTGCACTCAACACTGATCCCCTAGTGTGTTCGAACCGTGTAACCAGACCCGTGTAACCTACCCCTAAACCCTAAAACCCTAAGCGCTAAAAACCCCCAGCCCCTAAACCCTAAAACAACTAAACCCTAAAGCCCTAAAGCCCTAAAACAACTAAACCCTAAAGCCCTAAACCCTAAAACAACTAAACCCTAAACCCTAAACCCTAAAAAAAATTAAACCCTAAACTCGAAAATGCTAAACCCCTAAACCCTAAACCCCTAAAACCCTAAACCCGAAAATGCTAAACCCCTAAACCCTAAACCCCTCAAACCCTAAACCCGAAAATACTAAACCCCTAAACCCTAAAACCCCCAAAGCCCTAAACCCGAAAATACCAAACCCCTAAACCCGGACGGCCGAAACCCGAAACCCGGAAACCCGAAATTGCCACGAAAAGAGTGCCCTGAGTCCGGCGCGGCAGTCCTCTGTGAGGTACTTGAGGGCCTCGGCTTTCAGAGCTTTGAGCTCTGTGGGATGGGGCTTAATTTAGGGTTTAGGGCTTAAGGTTTAGGGTTTAGGGTTTAAGGTTTAAGGTTGAGGGTTTAGGCTTTCCGGCTTAGCGTTTAGGGCTTAGTTACGAGATGTTATTAGGGTTTGGCTTAGGGCTCAGGGTCTAGGGCGTAGGATTTAGGGCTTAGGGTAAAAGTCGAAGGCCCGGGGCTCTTTTCAGACCCTCCAAACTCTGAAGCAGAACTTCGCCAACTCCCCAAACCCCAAACCCTAAACCCTAAACCTGAAACCCTAAACCCTATCTTTATAATAACCTCCCTTTTTAGGGACCCCAAACCCTAAACCGTTTGTTTTTTGGAACTCCTTTTTGGGTCTGCCCACAAGTCAGCATCACCAAGGCACTTGTGCACCAGGAGACTCACCGGCACTTGCAGTGAGCAAAAGAAAGGAAACCCCCTTAGCCCTCTTCAGGAGACATAGACCCTAAACCGGTTTAGGGTTTAGGGTTTAGGGTAGAAACCTCTCTGTTTAGGGTTCCTTTACGACGCATTTCCTAAATAGAAGTCCTTAGCAAGAAAGGGTAGGTTCTTTGGGGGTCCAGGTAAACCCTAAGCCCTAAATTCTGAAGAACCCAAAGGCCCCACCTGGACCTGCTCTGAGGGCGATTTTTTGTGCATAGGCTTTTGGTGTTTCTTTCGGGGTTTAGAATTTAGAGTTTAGGGGTTTAGTGGTTTAGGGGTTTAGGGTTTAGGGTTTTCGTGGTTTAGGGTTTTGGGTTTGGGGTTGCGGTTTAGGGCTTTTGGGGGGTAGGGTTTCGGTCTAGGGTTTGGGGACTTAGGGGCTCCACTGGGATATCAGTTGGGGGCGGTGGTCTACGCTTCGGGAAATTCGGAAAGGAAGACGGAAGCTGGAGCTTGGAGGTAGGGAGTCTTCGATCGCAAAACACGAAACGCGAAGTTTCCGGGTTTAGGGTTTAGGGAGTAACCATCCCTCGAAGCTCTACTCTAATTGCTAAGACCGCAATACACCGTAAACCCTAAATCCTAGACCCAATGCTGAGCCCTGTCTGAGGCTCCAGCGATCACGGCAGTCTGCTCAGCATCGGAAACCTCAGCACGTTGTGTCGGCCAAAATGCGGGTTTAGGGTTTCGGGTGTCGGGTGTCGGGTTTGGGGTTTAGGGTTTAGGGTTTGGGTTTCAGGGTTTCGGGTTTTTAAGCTGAAATGCAGAAAGACTTCCGGGGCTTACTTTAAGCCTCAACACCCTACCTTCTACAGGGCATGCGTAAGGAAATCAGAACAAGCCAACTCAGAAATGTAAACTCTGAATCCTAAGTCTATGTAAACCCTACAGTCTACAGCGCTTTATGCTGTTGATGGTCCTTCCACAGGGTCTTCGGCGTTTATGGCTGGTTTTCAGGAGTAGACATCGTCATCAGCGTTTCAGGCCAGCACCAGACTTCTCACGGCATTCTTGAGGTTTTAGGGTTTAGGGTTTAGGGTTTAGGGGAGTGTGCTTGTGTTTTAAATGTTACTGCGTCTTCAGCTTTGCTCACACTCCTATCTGGCATCCTTTGTGCCCTAGTGTTGCTTTATTCATGCTTTTGATGTTTTGCATGGTCTTGGTTTTCTTAGGGGGTATGTAAGGTGGCACCACTCTGCAAGAGCCGACGCCGGTCCCAAAGCCCTGCATGCTGGGCTAGCACTCCGACTTAGACCTTGAACTAATGACCGAAATCTACTTGTGGGTTTAGGGGTTTAGGGTTTAGGGCAACCTACTTTTCTGTACGTTCTGGTCATAAATGCGAGTATGGGATTTATAGGGACTCTACCAAAAACGTAGGTTGAGTAGGTTCCTGTAGGTTAAGGTACCATCTTGTCTCAACAAAACCTAAACCCTAAACCCAAAACCCTAAACCCTAAACCCTAAACCCTCACTGTGGTCAGAGCCTCCGATTCGAGCATCCGCACCAGCGCCGGGATGGCACCTGCTTGGCACATTGGCACCATTTACGTCCTTTCTTAGGCTTTTTCAAAGGATCCATAAGCGTTTCTATGGGGGTACTATAGGGATTCTATGTGGGTAGTTCTCTAAATTAGGGTCGCTTCTAGGGTCCTTTTGTTAAGGGTGCCGCACTCTGTTGGGGAGGACCCCAATTTAGAGAGCCACCCAGAAGCACATCTAATTTCACTGCATCTAACCACGTACTCTTGTTCCGGAACAAAGACTCGCTAGTTCCCTCTAGGGCCTAGACCCTACGATCGTCTCCCGGTCTGGAAGCAGGCCCAGCGCACGCAGCACTGCAACCATACTTGCCTCGTTGATGGCGCGATGTGGTCGCGGCTTGTCGCATTTGACAGACTGTTCACCACGCCGCGGGCGGCAATCTGTTGCGGCCGCTTGCCTCTGCCGCAGTGAAGTTCAGGTTGGCAACCCCACACGTCACAATGTGGACGAAGATCCCGGCTCTGGCGGGAGGCCGCGGCAAGAAAGGTGCCTCACGAGAGTACTTGGAGAACATTGCTGCTAGGTCTCCAGTAAACAGCGCAATGCGAGATGTCGTTTTCACAAAATCTACGCGAGATCCAGTCCTGAAGCGGCAATTTTCAAATCGAATCTCCATGATCTTCAATACAGCTAGCATCAATATAGCTTCTACAACTTCTGGATCGCTTGGTCCGAGAATTTCAGATCTGCAAGACGATGCCGCTTGAAGCTGACGCCGAGCTCGAAGCGGCTTGGGAGGTAAGACGCCCTGAACCCTAGACGGCAAGGAAAAGGTGACCTGGCCAGAATGCTCCTTTTTTAAAGTTTCCCATGTGGAAGATTCAGAAATCGCGGCATCTTAATTTGTTCGGCCCGCAGTACAGGATAGACAAGGACCCCCTAAATAGAACCCAAACCCTAAACCCTAAAAACCACAAAGCCCTGAATGCCAAGAACCCCACCCAAGCAACAAACCTAGGCCGCTTTCAGGTTTGGGGGGTTTTGGAATTCCGGGGTTGCTAGCACGGGGATGCAGCTGGGATTGTTCTTTTGCTGATTCATTTAGGGTTTAGGGTTTGGGGTTTAGGGTTTAGGGTTCAGGGTTTAGGGTTTAGGGTTTAGGGTTTAGGTTCAGGGTTCGAGCTTAAGGTTATCATGGTTATAGGTTGTAAAGGCCACAACGGAAGTAAAGTACTGGGGCGATCCCCAAAACTGTGACAAGGCCCTAAGCGCCAACCCTCACATAAAGCCGTAAACCATAAAACCTAAAACTCCAAACGTTAACCCGAACGCCTAAACCCTCAAACCCTATCCTAAACCATACCCTAAAACCCTAAACCCCAAAACCCGAAAGCCAAAAACCCTAAATCCTACTTCCCGAAACCCTAAACCTAAAACCCCAAAGCCGAAAGCCCGAGATTCCCACATCCAAAACCATAATCCCTCAACCCCAATGCTCTACAGTACCCTTTGAAGGAGCTCTTGAAGGGAGCCCTTATAGATCCCCTTTAAAGGAGCCCAAAAAAAGCCCTCGGGCCGAACCCCCTGGCATGCCTGCGTTGCTGACCTCCTCCCTTATTGCTGAGTCGTCCTCTGGGGTTTTGGCATTCAGCTTCGCTGAGGCGGTTTAGGGTTTAGGGTTTAGGGTTCAGGGTTTAGGGTTCAGGGTTTAGGGTTTAGGGTGTACGATTTAGGGTTTAGGGCTTAGAACAATTATTCAACTCAGAAAATAAATCTGTTCTTCGAAGCCACTCGTCTGCAGCAACCCCTGATTGGAGTTAAAACGCTTTGAAAGGCAAAGCACGAGCTAGCCCGTACTGTCTGGCTAGCTAACTGATTATGTACCTGCTTACTCGGTCTCCGATTCAGTGTCAAAGCTTTGTTGGTTACGGGTAGTTCCTAAGTAGGGCTGATGAAGGTTTCATGGGGGAGGGGCTTCACACGCCTGTGAATAGTGTGCAGGAACATGCAGGAACCATCTCAAGTGGAAAGCTAGTTATAACTGTAGCAACCCTTCTCAAATCGTAGCCGTCGCCACCGTGCTTACGTCCCCTGATCCTTAGGCCAAGTAGTGTTGAGGACCCGGGCAAAATCCCAAACCCTAAACCCCAAACCCTAAACCCTAAACCCAAAACCCTAAACCCTAAACCCAAACCCTAAACCCTAAACCCGGAACCCTGAACCTTAAACCCCGAACCCTAAACCCCAAATCCTAAACCCTGATCAGTTCCCCAACCTCCAGAAGCCCTAACCCTCCCCAGTCCTCCCCAACCGACGAGGCCAGAAGGCCCATCAGCAGAGCAGCCAGAACACCAACCTCAAGCGGCCCTTTTTTGGAATTTTTTTTGGTTTAGGGGGTTTGCTAGATGGCTTTAAGTATAGGGTTTGTGCTTTGGCTTGCCGGACTTGAGAGGGATGGAGTGTATAGGATCTAACATGTTGGCTTAGCTGGAGGGGCTTCTGTGCATGGTCGGGAGTGGACTTTGGGGGGCCCCTGCTTCTGAAGGGGCCCTCAGGTGGGAAGAACGGAGGTGCGGCGCATGCCATGCTGGAATCACATAGGGTTTACGGCTTAGGGTTTTAGTCACAGCGCATGAAGAAACAACCCCTAAAACCAGAAATCTGACAAAAACCCTCAAGCCCTCAAGCCCCAAACCCGAAAAAGGAGGATCCCCAATCCCAAAGCCCACACAAAGCCACGACTAGTGCAGACTTCGGTCCCGAAACACCCCACCAACTTCTCGGTTTAGGGTTTAGGGTTACCTGAGTCTGTGCAATGATCCCTTCGCCCACAACACGAAACCAACCCAAACCACCTACAAACACCAACAGCAGCGCACATGGACCCTCCATTACTCCTCGCCCACCGGCTGGGGCCCTCTCCGTCCGCGGGTCCTAGCACAACCGATGCTTAAACCCTAAACCCTAAAGCCCAAAGGCCTAAACCCTAAACCCTACAGCCCTAAGCGCTAAAGGAGGTTTGGGAAGGGCCGGTTCGGCCTAGGGTTCATATCTTCTGGCCTTTTTTGGAGGGCTTTTTGGAGGTTTGTGCTAACTCTGAAGCCTAAACCCTGCACTCTAAAACCCTAAACCCTAAACTCCAAAGCCTATCCTCTAAACCCGTAACCTTAAGGTAAAGCAAAGAACATGGATGTTAGACACGGGAGCTCGATTTGATTTGCGACTCGAAATAATACCTCTAATTAGTGTCCATTGCAATTCGTTTTGGCGTTACTTTGCAGGATCCTAAAAATAAAGGGTTGCAGGGAGGCAGTTTCACAGTGGGCAGGC
This sequence comes from Symbiodinium necroappetens, assembly GCA_905231915.1. Classification (NCBI taxonomy): domain Eukaryota; class Dinophyceae; order Suessiales; family Symbiodiniaceae; genus Symbiodinium; species Symbiodinium necroappetens. Next base: position 15,754 of record CAJNJA010006425.1, read on the forward strand.
ACGATGTTTTCAACGTGCTCGGCCTTCCACCTGCAGGCCTCTGCACGCCCGGACACTGTGCGGCGCCCATCCAGGGTGGTGTTGCCCCAGATCAGAGAGTAAAGGCCTTTAAAGAAACTGATCCTACGGAGGCGGGAGAGGAGCCAGCGCCGAACACGGCGAAGAGGTAGGTATGGCTCAGGTGTCAAGGCCGAGCCTGCACCGCTTTTCTGGTGTTGTGAGAGTGCAGAGTTCGGAAGCGGGGGCAAGGCGGCAACGGAGCGAAAGCTCTTGCAGTCCCCTGTGATTCCATGCTTGAAGCGCCACAGCACTGCTCCGCGATGCCTGCTCCAGATGAAGCCGGCAAGGCAAGGCCGGAATCCTGACAGCACGAAACTGGCTTGGCACATACATCCCGGGATCCAGACGATGGCGCAAGTGCTCAGACGATGATGCGAAGGTGGCACCGTCCGCAGCAGAGCCGAACTGCGTTGGTGCCGGAGCAGCTGCTCCAAGTGCGCGGCGCGCCCACACTGAAAGGCATTGAGCTTAGGATTCAGGGTTTAGGGCTCCTGTGTGTGGTTCTGAGTCGGCTTAATTAAGGCCTGCATACTGTTTAGGGCCAAAAGGGGCTCACGAAGGGAATCCTCTAAAGTCTCAACATGAACAAGGTCTCACACCCAGAATACAGAAATGAAGGCAACCATCACCCCGGAACCATTTTCAACCACTCAAACGCACCCCAAACCCCTGAAACCCTAAACCTCTAAACCCTAATCCCTAAGCCCCTAAACCCTGAATACGCAACCCGAGATGGGAAGGGCTTTTGGGTGTAGAGTTTAGATCAAACGCTCTAAATCCGGGGGTCTAAGGGTTTAGGGTGTAGGGTGAATTCAAAGCCGTTAGGGTTCAGGGTTAAACCTTAAACCCCTACACCCGAAACCCTAAGCCCTAAACCCTGCAAACCCCAAACCCGGAAACCCGAAACCCGAAACCCCCCAGAGAGCCCAACACTCCTTAATTAAGCAATGTACCTTAAGTTATAGGGGCCTTAATATTATGATTTAAGGTCTATTCCTTGATTAAGGGGTATTGGGCTCTCTGGGCCTAAAACCCGAAACCCGAAACCCCAAAACCCTAAACCCTGAACCCTAAAATCCTAATCCCTGAACCCTAAACCCTAAGAAGGCCGGCT
>CAJNJA010006426.1:1842-16926 GCA_905231915.1 Symbiodinium necroappetens
TTCGGGGTTCAGGGTTTAGGGTGTATAGAGTGTTACAAGGATTCCATCAGGGTCTCATGGGGGGGTTTTGATACAAGCATCTTGAAGATTGGAAAGGGGGTCTGGGGCCTGAGGCGGTTCCATACAGCACCCTTCCTTCTGAAACTTGAGGGGAAGGCCCCTAAACCCTCAACCCTAAACCCTGAACCCTGAACCCTAAACCCTAAACCCTAAACCTCTAAACCTCTAAACCCTAAGCCCTAAACCCTTAAAAGCATCGCTTAGACCACCCATGGTATGAGCGCTGTTTGGGACCAGGCTCCTTCGCGAGGTTCCTCTTGAAGTGGAGCAGAGTAGCAATAGTGGGGTTTGGGTTTAGGGTTTAGGGTTTAGGGTTAGGGTTTAGGGTTTAGGGTTCAACGATAGTAAGCAAAGTAGTCAGAGGCAGCAAGACCAACCATGAGCAACAAGGGGGTCCATGTTGGCTGCCATTTTTACTACAGTTTTGGTCTACTAAAGCCAACTAATAAGGGTTAGGCATGATCATTCTTAACCCTCAGCCCTAAACCCTAAACCCTAAGCCCTAAGCCCTAAACCCTAAACCCTAAACCCTAAACCCGAAGCCCTAAACCCTAAGCCCTAAACCCTAAACCCAACAACAGGGAACCGGAACATGCAACAACCCTATAAACCCCCGAAGCCCAGAGGCTCTCCGTTGGAGAACTCTCAGGAAAATGACGGTTTAGGGTTTAGGGTTTAGGGTTCAACAAAAAGGGCTTGAAGCCCCAAACCCAAAAGCCCTAAACCCCAAAATGCCCTCAAGCCTAAACCCTAAAGACAGAACCCTGAAGCCCTAAACCCTACACCGTGAAGCCCTAAACTTGTCAATGTTAGATACGGTTGATGATATAAATCCTGCGTTACCCAGAACAGGGTTGAGGGTTTAGGCTTTAGGAATTAGGGTTTAGGGTTTAGGGTACCCATAATAAGGAATATACCCTATAATTCCCATAGTTTAGGATCCCTAAGGGAATGCAGGATTTATATCATCAAGAGCATGACTTCTCTTCAGGACTTCACATTCATCGTTGGATTCGCGGTCATCACAGGCCGGTCTCCGGATGAGTGCTTTAGGATCCACCGGGGCCCTTATAGGGTTTAGGGTTTAGGGTTCCTCCGAGTTATTTCCATACAGCTTTGGCTTTAGGGCTTGGGGCTTTAAGGTTTAGGGATCAGGGGCCTAGGGTTCAGACTTTAGATTAGGAGCCCTAAGCCCTAAACCCTGGATTTACGGCTTAGGGCTTTAAGGTTTAGGATTTAGGGCCTTGGGTGCAGGTTTTAGAAACCCTCAGCCTCAACCCTAAACCCTAAACCCTAAGCCCTAAATTTTAGAGGCTGCGCCTTGTTTGGAACGGCCTTTAGAGGCGCAGCCGAGGTGCGCCAGCGCAGCAATTGGTTATGACAGTTGAGCCAGCGGAAGGGTTTAAATAAATTGAACCGACAAGCGCCGGGACCTGTTTAAGTTAATTCAGGTGTACCCTGAGGCGTAAAAAGAAATTTGGATTGCATAGATTCTACACACGCTTCAACTTCCTTGAACTTCTTGCGACCTGTACTCTCGTTTGAATGACTCTGAACCCATTCGTGCCGTATCTCTAGTGGCAAACATACATATAGAAACAGACGGATAGGCAGCTACATATACATATGTATCATGTCGGTATGCATACAAGTAAACACACTTATATATGTAGAATGTAAATATAGATGCACACATACAGACACACATGATTATATGGACATTAATCAAGATATAAGCTTATATGTATGCAGCAATTGGTTGCGGAAGGGTTTAAGTAAATTGAAGCGACAAGCCTCGGGACCGGTTTAAGTTAATTGAAGCGTACCGTGAAGCCTAAAAGGAAACTGTTAACTGATATGTATATGTATATGTACATGTATATGTACATGTATATGTACATGTATATGTATATGTATATATGTCTATGCAGAAACAGAAGCAATTCTTCGAGATACCTAAGAATTTACAATCAACGCGTGACGCTATCTACAGACATATGTGTTTGTAAATATGTATATACATATATGTATATATATATATGTATAGATATATGTGTATATATATATACATGTACATATACATATATATGTATACGTAGTCTCATATTTTTGAAGATACTCATTTACATATGAGTATACAGCATTTCGGTATGCATACAGGTAAACACAATTATATATGTATAATGTAAATATAGATACACAGATACAGACACACACGAACATATGGGTATTGATCAAGATATACGCTTATATGTATGCAGCAATTGGTTATGACAGCTGAGCCCGCGGAAGGGTTTAAGTAAATTGAAGCGACAAGCCTCGGGACCGGTTTAAGTTAATTGAAGTGTACCGTGAAGCTTAAAAGGAAACTGTCAACTGATATGAATATGCATATGTATATGTATATGTACATGTGCATGTTTTTGCATATGTATATGTATATGTGTGTATGCAGAAACAGAAGCAATTCTTCTAGATACTTAAGAATTTAATATCAACGCATGACGCTGTCTATAGACATATGTGTTTGCAAGTATATATATATATGTATATATATATATATTTATGTATATATACATGTATATATATATACACATAGTCTTATGTCTTTGAAGATATTCATTTACATATGAGTATAAACTTAATCTATCTATCTATCTATATATATATATATATTTTTTTTTGCGTTTATTCATATGATAAAGATATATATATATATACATACATACATATATACATATATATACATATATATATACATGTAGATACTATAGAGAGATATACATGAATAAATTTATCGATATACAGATATACGTAAACACATAAATATATAAATAGATAGATACACACATACATAAACATGTAGATATATACATTTATAGATATATAGACATGTAAGTATATGGATTTATAGGCATTAAAAAAACAGGTATGTATATATATATATAGATTCATATGTATATTTACATGAATAAACATACAGATTTCAAAACATATAAACACATTCATGTTCTGCATACGCATACGAATATATCGATGAGTACATGTATACACACCGGCAACTATAAAAAAATATGCATATATATATATAACCACAAATACAGATAAAACTCCAAATCCACATTTAGATATAGACAACGATACAGATTAAGAATCTCCTTTTAACAATACACACCCACGAATAGGCAATGATAGAGATCCACAAAGATGTAAATTTATAAGAAGATATGCATAAAAAGGCGAATATCGACAAAGATAGAAATGTGTGTGTATATATATATACATATATATATACACATACAGGCATGGAAACAGATCTGGACATAGATTTTTGTTCGCATACATATAGATAACAACATGCACATGTGACAATGAAATGGACATACATACATGGATTCATAGCTGTATAAAACAAGAATACATAATATCATGCAAAGGGCATGCATGAAAGTTGTTACACCTGGAAACGATGCCGTGTCGGCCGGTGGCTTCCGCCCCCGGCCTCGGCGGAAACAAATCGACATTTAGATGCAGATAAACATAAATGGATATAGATATGGATCCAGAATTAAGTATGCATACATCTAGCAAACAATTTACATATAGATATAGAGCCAAATAACGAAATACAAACACAAACAAATGTGAACACATGCCGGTATGGAATATGTATAAAATATCAAACAGGGTGTATGTGTGAAGGTAGTTGCACCTTGAAACGATGCCGCTTCGGCCGGTGGCTTCCGCCCCCGGCCTCGGCGGAAAAACATTGCTCGACTTCGGCCTCCGTCTTTGTGCCGATCACGTACTTGGTGCCTTTCCTTTTTAAACAAGAAAAGTCCCTATTAGCTTTTGCATTGCGCAATATAGACGCACTCACGGACAAATGCACGACGGGAACGAGCAGGAGACGCCGAAACAAAAGTGAATCTCAAATCTTCGTTTTTGTTTTCCTACACTTCGCCGAAACAAATTTGTTTTCGGAACTGTCATTTTTGTTTTTTTCCAGCGCGTTGCTTCGCTTGCGCATCCGTCCGTCCGTTCGTCCGTCACTATCGCTCTTATGCTCCGTCGACCGTCCGTCCGTTCCTCCATCCGAGCAGAAACTGGCGAGATTTGCGGCAAAGAACGCATTGGAGCTAACGGCCGGAGCCCCTCTTTTCCGAAAATTTGTTTTTCAAGCGCGTTGCTCCCTTCGCGCGCTCGTCCGTCCGTCCGTCCGTCCTTCCGTCCCTTCGCACCTCCTATGCGTCCGTTCCTCCATCCGAACGGAAATCGGCGAGATTTTGCGGCAACGAACGCATTAGGGCTAACGGCCGGAGCCCCTTATTTTTCCACAGGTTTGGCTAGGGCGCCAGCTGCGCTGGCGAACCCTAAACCCTAAGCCTAGACTAGGAGCCCTAAGCCCTAAACCATAAGGGTTTAGGGTTTTGCGCTTGAATCAACCGCAGCAGGCGAGATGCGCACCGTCGCTGGCGACGGGGATGCGCCGGTCGCTGACTTGGAGGGCACCTGGGAGGACCGAGACGGTTTAGGGTTTAGGGCTTAGGGTTTAGGGTTTAGGGCTTAGGGTTCAATTAGAGTTTATGGCTTAGGGTCTGGGGTGTAGGGGTTTAGGGCTTTAGGGCTTAGGGCTTTAGGCCTTTGGGTTGAGGGCTTGGCGGTTTAAGCCCGGGTCCCCGAACCCCTAAATGTGGGGGCCGGGAGAATTGCTGGTACCGTTTTGGGGTTGCTTATGCTAGTTATGATATCAGATGCCCCAGAACCCTATGCTAGTTATCAAGGCCCATGCCACTATTGCAGGGTTTAGGGTTTAGGGTTTGGGCACTCCTGGTTGAGGGTCGGTGATGGAGAGTTTTCGTTGCGGGTTTGGCGTTTTGGGTCGTCGGCTGTTGGGGTTTCGGAGGTTCGTTGAGGGCTTGTGGTTGCGGGTTTTAGGTTTTCGCAGAGACTCAAAAGACGTTTGTTAGCAAATATGCTTCTTCAGAGCAGGGTTCCCTGGCAGAAAACCCTAAACCCTAAACCCAAGTACCTTAGGCTTTGGGCTCGGGATTGGGATTCTGGGTTCAGCGTGAGTTTTGTCGTTTTGGGATTGGGGTTAAGGGCTTCGGGTTTAGGGGTGAAGTCTCTGATGTGGGATGTTGCTGCGCCGAAAAGAGCCCGGTCAAACGCAGGCTTGAAGCATTATGACAGTCACGGTTTAGGGTTTAGGGTTTAGCTGGAGAAGAGCTGGAATGATGATCGTACTTTAGTACCCAACCCCGAAAGCATGAAAGCAATAAGAACCTAGACCCCATCCCCTTGGCCCTAAACACTACTAGCCTAAACCCTGAAACCTAAACTCTATTCCCTATAGAGCCCTAAACCCTAAACCCTAAACCCCCAAACCCCTAAACCCTCAACCCTCAACCCTAAACCCTAAACCCTAAAGACCTACGCGAAGAAGAGGAGCTGAAGTAGTCGTCCCCAGAGACTCCAATGTCCCTTAATTAAAGAACATGCCTCAAACTATAATAGGAACCCTCGTCAGATTTCAGGTATATTCCTTCATTAAGGGATATTGGAGTCTCCGGGTCATGGTCACTGGCAGGGGCTATAGCAGCCATCATGAGCTCCCATGAGTAGCATGGGTTTAGGGCTTGAGGGCTTGGGGGTTTAGGGCTTAATCCTCTAAGGTTGAGGTTGTCGGTTGAATTTAGGGCTTGGGGCTTAGACTCAGCCCGAGACCTAGAACCTCATGCCCGAAAGTCCTAAACCTTTAACCTCCAAGCCCTCGAGCCCCCAAAAATCCTAAGCCGCGAAACCCGAAACGATTCTCTCTGCAGGACTTCTACAGCCGCGTCCTGAGACCTATCGGCTGCGCATACAGACTGTGGGAGGTTCCCCCAAATCAGAGGTCCAACCCTAAACCCTAAACCGCTTAAGGGTTTAGGGTGCAAGGTTGGTCATTACATTAGATGTGGATCCGACGGCTGTGAATTTCTATTGGACACTTTCGTGCGGCAGCATATCCAAGTATATAGCTCGTGCTCAGTATTCCGACAATGATCATGCAAGTGGCTATGTTTGACAGTAGCGTTGCGACGGTTTGTCTTGATCATAGGGATCGCAGCAATCAAAGTGTTGATGGGGCATGATGGTAGTGAGCATAGTGGTGGTGGTCATGATGATGATGATGATGATGCTGCTGCTAATCCTACTCCTCCTGCTATTGCTGCTACAACAACAACTGCCACTGCTGCTGCTGACTGCTAGTACAACAATCACTGCTCCTTTAGTTTTGACTTCAGTACATGTCAGTTGTTTGTTCGTTGCTTGCCTTATTCCCTCGTTGCCTCTTGCCTAATCTTATTCGATAAAATTTGCTGTGAACGCACACATGCGCTTGCGTACCTACCTACTTACCGACCTACCGACCCACCCACCCACCCACCCACCCACCCACCCACCGACCGACCGACCGACCGACCTACCTACCTACCTACCTACCTACCTACCTACCTACCTACCTACCTACTACCCACCTACCTACCCGCCTTGCTGTCTTCCTCCGTGTCCGCTTGCCTACGTACCTGCCGACCGACGCATTTACCCTCGGCATTGTATCCGCACCGCTCTCGCCCTGCATCTCTCCTTCGCCCTGTCCTGCTCTCTCTTCCTTTCCGACTCGTCTATCTTTGCACAGATGTATCTTCAGATCAATGATGGAAGTTTGCAGATCTATAATCTGTAGCTTGTAGATGTAGAGTAGGCAGATTTTAGAGGATTGGCTGCGGACCCTGTGTTGCAAGTCTAACTTAAAGAACCCTCTTGAGTCAGTCGCCGATAACCTGAAACCTACACCTAAGCCCAAATCCTCAATTTGGTGTTGTTGACATCCCCCAACCGGAACCCGGAAAGGAATTTTGAATCTGCCTACAGGGAACCCTAAACGGAACCCTGGACCCTAAATCAATGCTCCAACCCCCTACAAGCCACAAGACTAGATCCAACTCAACCCTAAGCCCTAAACCCGAGCGCGCATACGCCCTTAGGGTTTAGGGTTTTGGGGTTTAGGGTTTGGGGTTTAGGGTTTAGACCCAAGCGCTAAATCCAAGACCCAAAGGCAAACCCCCCCCGTGGGAGTCGAAGCCGAGGCAGTCGTATCGGGGCCATTTGGGGCCTCGCGTTGAGTGACGACGGGGAGACGATCTACTTCTCGGAACCTCATCGGGCCGGGCTCAGGGTTCAGGGTTTAGGGTTTAGGGTTTGGGGTATTCAGGCTTCAGGCTTTAGGGCGTACTTTACCATAATGGTATCTTTCTAGTCACTACCGAGAAGCCTCATCGGGCCGGTGCAGTTTTTTTTTGTAAACTGTCATTGGTTTTGTTTTGCTTTATCATCTGTGCTTTGTCATTATATAATTATATACCTTTAGTAAAACACTGCTGCTGCTGCTGCTGCTGCTGCAGCAACTGCCGCTGACTCCTGCTCCGGCTACTGCCACTGAGACTGCTTCTGCTACTGCTACTGCTACTCCGATGAATGCTTTCTTTGTTTACCATCGTCCGCAACGTCATCGTTCGCAGTGCTGACGGCTATTCGTGATGCAAGTAGCAAAAGCTTATTTGCCACCCTTACGGTCTACAGACCACGATCCGCCGATCCTCCAGGGACCCGAATCATGTAGATCCCTGCAGCCCTATATAGCCCTAAAGCCACGAAACCCCGAAACCCCAAACCCCCCAAAGTCCTCCCCCTGCCTAAACCCTAAACTCCCTAAACTCCCTAAACTCCCTAAACTCCTTAAACTCCCTAAACTCCCTAAACCCCCTAAAGCCCCTGAGCCTTAAACCCTACGCCTAAACCCTCAACCCTAAACCCTAAACCTCAACCCAACTCAAAAAACGAACCCACCCCCCAACCCTAAAGCGTCCCAAGGCCTTAAAAATCCCTCAGCTCCTGAGTCCTGAGTTCGGTTCAGGGGTTTAGGGTCTAAGGGTTTAAGGGTTTAAGGGTTGAGGGTTCAGGTTTTAGGGTTTAGGGTTCAGGGTTTAGAGTCTCAAAATTGGGGAGCACTGTTTCAGGGTTCAGACTGTCAGAGTCTAAGATCTGGGATTCGGGTTTAGGATTCAGAGTTTGGGTGTTCAGAGTCTAGGCTTTGGGATCCGGGCGTAGGGCTTAGGGTTCAGAGTTTGGCTTCGGGTTGCGAGCTTTGGGTGGTTGGCCCACATGACTAAGCTTGCCATCGGTGCATGACGTGCCTCCATGTCGGATGGGGGTACCTTACCTGGAGCGATACGTTAGCAACGCGCATGCTGGCATCGTCTCAAAGCACGTGCAGCCTAGTTCAGAAATCACCATACGTAGCAGTGGAGTGCTATCAAGGTCCTGCCTGGTACACAAGTTGAACGCAGGCATGGAGGATGTCGCAAGTGTTTTTTTTTGCAAAGGGTTTCAGGACGAGCACTGCGGCTCAAGAGACATAATATCCCGACTAGAGGGCGCGACCAGGCCACGCACAGCATGTTTGAAGCGTTCTCGATGCATTGAAGAGAGCATCATCATGCTCTTCATGGTACATGGTAGCGAGCAGCAACAGTGTTGATCACATCAGCGAGTGTCCTACGAGTCTCAAGAGAAAGTCTCTTGTCGAATCCATGCCGCTTGAAGTGCCGAAACATGTGGTATTCCGGAGTAAGCGCTGCGTGGACAGCAAGCTCAAGCCCTTCTAGACCCAAGCTACGGCACAGAGCAAACCAGCCCTAACACCAACAAACCCGAACACGCCAAAGCGCCACACAGCCCTAACCCCCCAACAAATCCTAAACCCTGACACCGCAACTTGTTCAAGTACCTAAACGCTACAAACCCCTAAGCCCTAAACCCTACACCCTAAGCCCTACAAACCCTCAACCCTAAACTGCCCATCCCCAAAAACTTAGCCCAGGATGACAAGGCAAAACTTCTTCTGTGCCTGGCCTGTTCTTGTGGGCTTAGGGTTTAGGAGTTCTAGGGTTCTTGTAAGAGTTCCCTTTCGGGGGCTATAGGCTCTGTATACTGGATTTAGGGTTTGTGTGTAGGGGTTTAGGAGTTTGGGGGGTTTAGCAGTTGAGAGTTCTGGGGTGCAGTGTAGGGTTTGCAGGGTTTAGCATCTGTAGGCTTGAGATTTATGCTTTAAATTGGGTTTAGGGTTTAGGGTTTAGGCGGTGTGGGTCGTTGGATTCGCTTGCTGTTCTTTGCTTGAAGCGTTTAAGTTGTCGTGGTGTTACTATTGGAGCAACCGGGTGCCCGAGAATCCTAGGAGCAATATTCAGCCTCTCTAGAAACATCAAGTCTGCCAACAAACAGGGAAATGTTTCCTGGTAGAACCTTCTCTGCACTGCGTTTAATCCGAAGGCCTGGACCCCAGGTGGCACAGTAGGGGCATGTCGGCGTTCAGGCCACTAAGCGCAAAGCCCATGACCCTGAAGCCCTCGACGCAAAAGAGTCAGACCATAAGCACCAGACGCAGAAAACTGTAAGGTCTTTCTTGCAAGCTCAAAGCCCTTAAGCCCTGAAGCCCAGTGCTATGCTTGCACTCAAGTTTTGGGTGTCCCAAACCCTGAACCCTGAATTCTACCAGGCGCAATAGACACCCTGTTCCAAGACAAATCCTCCACAAGAAACAGCCCTTGAGGGATATATTGGGGGTACTATAAGGGTCCTAAAGGGTTTAAGGTTCTTAAGGGGTGCTAATTTGATCTATTGGGGGGGGTACAAAAAGGGTACTATCAGGGTTGCATAACGTTTTCTACAAGGGTTTTAAGGTTCTATAACGGGTTCTACACGGGTCCCTTTGACGGAGCGTTTTTACTCGCCAGGTGTCTATCTTGCATGCTTGAATCATGCGCATCTTGTTCATAGTATTCTCATAGGTCAAGAGAAATCAGAAATCACGCAAAGCTCAAACCCCAAACTCAAACCCTGAACCCCCATCCTCCCAAAAACCCCAAACCCTAAAACGAAGCCCACAAAATCCACTAAACCCCTAAAGTCCTAAACCAAAGGTATCCGATCATCTCTGGTATCGTCATGGCCCTCTGCTCTTGGTGTAAGCCGTTCCTCAATGACCAGGCGGAAGCTTGGCTTAAACATTTTTGGGTTTAGGGTTTCGGTGTAGGGTTCCTTTAAGGGTTCTATAAGGGTTTCCATAAGGGTTCCATAAGGGTTTAGGGTTTTAGGGTTTAGGGTTTCGGGTTGGTTTAAAGCTTACAGGGTTTAGGGTTTTGGGTGTAGGGTTGGTTTAAATGCTTACGTAGGGTTTAGGGTTTAGGGTTTCGGCAATGCCCTAATCGAATCGCAAACCCACTATGGAACCATTGAAATGCCCTGACACAGCCGTTATAAAGCCCTTATACCAACCCAGTGACCCTGTTAATCGTAAGAAATCGCCTCCCAAAAAAGATTAGACAACAGCCCAAACCCACCCTACCACCTTCCCCCCCTTGCCATTTTGCCGCACTCAGGGAGATCCGACCCCTTTCTGAACCCAAACCCTGCCATCTAAGTGCCCGAGGAGATCCTCCTGGAACGCTTTCAAACCCTAACCCTCCAGGTACCTACTATAGAGGGTCCTAGAGCCCCCTAGGGCCCTCTAGTAGGTACCTGGAGGGTTAGGGAAATTTCGAGGAGATCCAAAACCTACACCCCAACGACGGCCCTTTGCGAGATCCTGAATCCGCAACCCTCGCAGCAGCGGAAAAAGGTGTTGTACCCGAAAGCCGAAAGCCATAAACCCTGAAGCCTAAACCCTTAAACCCCAAACCACTAAGCCTCAAGCCCTAAACACCCTAAACACCATATTAAAGCCCTCAAAAACATCCTTCAAAAGACCCTATATATATCCGACACCCCTGAATCGGATATCCCCTAAAAGCCTTAAAATCCTTCAACGTCCTATATCCGACACCCCTAAACCCTAAACCCTAAAACCCTTAAAAGCCCTATAACCGACACCCCTAAATCCTAAACCCTAAACCGCCCTAAGGAGATCCTGGACTCCTTCGAGTTCGGGCTTTCCATCTTCCGCTTCATCTTCTTCGGCACCGTCGCCGTCGCTCAGCTGCGGAAGGTTTAGGGTTTAGGGTCTAGGACCGCTTTTATGTGTTTTCGGCCTTTAAGTAGAGGGTGTGTGGTTCAGGGTTTTAGGGATCAGGTGAGTCGTGTCTTCGGAATTTCCTCGAGTAAGCTCGAAGCCCAAAGCCGGTACACGCAAACCCCAGCCGTCTGCAAACCCTCATCTTTCAGGGTTTCGGGTTCAGGGGTTTAGGGGTTTAGGGGTTTAGGGTTTAGGGTCTGGGGGTTTAGGGTTTAGGGTTAGGGTTTAGGGACATTGGCTTGCTGTAAATGTAGCGCAAAGCAGGTTGTGGTGGGTTGGAGTCCCAACAAGAGGAGGAAGAGGAGGAGGACGACGACTAACAGTGACGGCGACATCGACGACGACCACCATTAAATAAGTAGTTGTAGCTGCAGAAATGCTCCCAGCATTATTCTCCTTGCGAAGTCCACTGTCCCATGGCGTGTAGACACGAGTCTTTCCGAAGCGCAGCCACACAGTAGACGTGATCCAAGAGTTTTCGGTCGCCGGGGCTGACATAGATTTCGGGCTACGTAGGGGTTTTCACGGCTTAAATGTTCGGTCTGTTTTTGAGTGGACTGGTAGGGTTGTTGGTCTTTAGGGCTTGTGGTCCGCCGGTGAAGGGTGTGGAGTGTTGATTGTCACCAATGCCTAAACCCTAAACCCTTAACCGGATATTGTAGTTGCAACCCAAAGGCAGCGCGAGACTCTTTTTCTTTTCTGCTTAGCTGCTGCTAGTATGCTCGCGGCGACACTCTTCTTTCTCTCATTCTTCTCCTGGTTTGTAGTAACATGGTTACAGTAGCCTCTTCGTTGCTTTCCTCAACCTGATAGTCATGCAAAGCCGGGGCCCCCAACATATTCTTAAAATCTTGTACTTACGGTTTAGGTGTTTTGCTTTCCCCTAAACCTAAACCTAAAACCAGTGAAAGGGCAGCGGATCCTCACGACAAGGTCGAAGCAATAATACAAATATGTACAAGTGAGGGAAGAGTGTCCATACCTGTAGAGGCCGTAACAAGTTAGAATACGTAGCAAATTTGAGTAGGGTCCCTTTAGTGGTTCCTAGAAGGAGTCCAGAACTAAGGATTACTACCCTAAACCCTAAACCCTAAACCGTACAACATGTGTTCTACAGTAGAGAGGAGATCAACGACTTGGCAAGCATTCGAGCTCCAATATGCTAAACCCTACAACCCCAAACCCACAAACCTAACCCCACACGCCAAAAATCCGCAGATGCAATCCCTAAGCCCCCCCCTAAACGCACAAAACTGCAGCCTGAGCCCCGAAGAATTCAAACCTAAACCCTACTTGCCCACGGCTTAGGTTGTTCTCATCTCCAACCCATCCGTCACTGTGACATTCATCCTCGCAGGCCAGTATGTGGGTAGTTCTCGAAATTAGGGTCCCTTTATTTAGGTACCCTAAATGGTGCGGCACCCTTATAAAAAGGACCCTAGACTAATTTAGAGCACTACCCATGCACAGAATGCTTCGTCTTTCGGCGGGGTTCGAAAATCTGGGCACTCGAAGCCCTGCAGCAGCCCTTCAGCTTGAGGGCCTGAACCCTAAGCATCCGAAACATACACAAAGAAGCAGCCAAGCCCTGACAAAGAAAGAGAGCCTCCTGAACCCTAAAGGCGCTAAAGCTTAAACCCTTCTTTAACGCTGAAGCCGGATGCCTTGGGGGGGTTTTGGGCTTTCAAGGGGACCTCGAAGTGTGAAGAGGGCCTCTTTACCGGTTCTAGAAGGGTTCTGTAATGTAGGGTTCTTGGTAGTTAGAACGGAGATTCGGGGTGTATGAACTATAGCAGGGATGTTCTGTAAACTAGGATCTGTTTTGATGCCCCTGCTCCTCATGCAAAGAGTGACTTACCAGTCACGGTTTAGGGTTTAGGGACTTACCAGATGGGTGGGGGCCCATCCAAGGGACCAGAATGCAGAAAACTACGTCAATGACAGACCTGCGAAGCCTGACCCCAAATCGCCGAGACGGCAAGCCTTCTATAGTAAACTCGACGCAGCCCTAAACCCTGAAACCGAAAACCTTGCACTAGCCCGGAATCCTTAAACCCAAGCCCTCCAAAGGCTAAACCCCCTACACTGAACCCCTCAAGCCCAAAGCCTCAAGTCTCCTACAACCTTAAAAAAAGGGGCCTGAACAATTACCTATATTATTTTGAGGGCTCCGTTATATAATCATCGTTTAAGAATTTACACCAAAACCCTGTTCTAATGATGAAGGCCCCTATATTAGCGTGAAGTTGTCTGGTTCAGGGCGCTGGGGGTTTTGGGTTATGCCTAAAGTGTTGCAAGGCTTTTCCAAAGCAGGACAGGATAGCATCGCAATGGCCCTTAAGGTGGCGGGGCTTAGTGAGTGAAGTTGAAAGTTTGGGGCATTCCAGCACCCTGAACCCTGAGCCCAAAAAGCCCTAAACCCGAGACCCTAAAAACCCTAAAAACCTTAAACCCTAAAACCCTAAACCCTAAGCCCCAAAAGCCCTAAAATCCTAAGAGCCCTAAACACTAAACCCGAGCAGGCTTGAGGGCTCGGGAGAGTGGCGAGAGATTCAAGTTTCTTCTTGGCTTGAGGGCTTGGACCTTTTGGACCTTCTCCACACCGTAGTAAGAGGTACAGGTCTTAGGATTCAGGGTTTAGGGTTTGGTCTAGGACATTTTCAGGTGGGTAGTTACCGTTATAGGAGCCTTATAGAAGGTCTATATACCTTATAGAAGCCTTATGGAAGCCCTATATCCCCTAAACTTCCGACCTGTAGTTTCCTTTAGTTTAGAGGTAAAGCCCCTGGCATCCATTTAGAAGTTCAACCACCCACAGAAGGTCGACAGACCCTCGTCCCCAACCTCTGACCCACCTAAACCCTAAACCCTAAACTTTAAACCCTAAACCTTAAACTTTAAACCCTAAACCCTAAGCCGTAAACCTTAAAAACCCTAGACCCTAAACCCTAAAACCCCAAACCCCATAAGCTCTGAGAACTACGTGGTTCTTTTAAAGGAAACTACAGGTGGGGAGTTTAGGGCATATAGAGCTTCTATAAGGCTTCTATAAGGTATATAGACCTTCTATAAGGCTCCTATAACGGTAACTACCCACCTGAAAATGTACTAGATTCTTGGGTGTCCCACAGGATGGTTGGCTGTTGTGCTCACATGCGTCTGCGTCTACCTGGGCACCGCACCTGCAACACAGAGGGTTTAGGGTTGAGGGTTTAGGGTTTAAGGTTTAGGCTTTAGGCTTTAGGGTTTAGGGTTTAAGGTTTAGGGTTTAGGGTTTAGGGCTCCAAATTCCCGTGGTGGAAGACCCCCCAAAGCATCTTCAACAAAGCTTAGATCCAAGGGTTCGTGCATGGAAACCAATTCTGAATCCTCAAGACTAACATAGTGTATCCGAAGCTGCCGAAAGCTTTCTGGTCTAGATGTTGAAGCCCCAACACTATAGTTCAGATCATACGCCCCTTGCTTAAATAAGGATTTCACAGAAAGACACGTAAAGTGCGTTAACCCGGCGTCTACCCCATGCCCGATGTCCTCAGCTTGCCTTGAAACCTTGAGCTCTAGGTTAGGTCCCAACCCAATGAACTCTAGACCTACGTCCTATCTTATAGGATCAGGACCGACGTCTTCTTCACGGCTTTCTCGAGGCATTTAGTTTTATGGTTGGAATCTTTTCTACAGGAAAGTAGGTAACCCCTCCAAAAAAAGGCGTAGGTTATGACTCGATCTATATGTAGACCCCAAACCCTAAAGCCTAAACCCTAAAGCCTAAACCCTAAACCCCAAAGCCTACACCCTAAAGCCTAAACCCTAAAGCCTAAACCCTAAACCCTAAGCCGTATGAGCCCTAAACCCCAAAGCACTAAACCCTAAAGCCTAAAGCCTACACCCTAAATCCTAAACCATAT
>CAJNJA010006427.1:516-11785 GCA_905231915.1 Symbiodinium necroappetens
CTACCTGCCTGCCTGCCCGCCTACCTACCTACCTAAATGCATATTTACCTACCTACCTACCTACCTACCTACCTACCTACCTACCTGGCTACCTGCCTACCTGCCTGCCTACCTACCGACCGACCTACCTACCTACCTATCCACGTATCCATCTATTTGTCTATCTATCTAAATATCAGAAGACATGCACATCTCTAGGCGTGCAGATGGCACGAACAAACAACTGAGTTAATCAGAACATGTATATGTATTGGTATACATATATATATATACATACATACATACATACATACATACATACATACATATATATATATATATCCACACCTGCCTCCACATATATATATATATACATACATACATACATACATACATACATACATACACATATAATTGCACACACACACACACCCGTATCGACGTGTTTACCTGTCTATGAACATTCTTCAAAACCACGGCAGGCTCTGGGGCTGTGCCTCGCTTGCACGCAGCATGCGCTCGGCCTGGTGGGCTACAAGAAGACGGGGGGGGGTTAGGGTTTGGTTTAGGGTTTAGGGTTTAGGGTTCAGGGTTTAGGGTTTAAAAGACTTTTCAAGTTTAGGTTTCGGTGGGTTTACCGGCGGGCTACGTATTTCGGTTCTGATGGCTCTTCACTACTGTTTTCGTCCGGGTGATGATTGGTTTGTGCGGCTTCCGGGTGTGGTACACGGTGCAGGGGGGCTCTACTAAGTTGGCATCTGGCCCCTCGGAGATCACGGATCATATGGCTTTAGGGTTTGGGCTTCAGGCCCGCTAACTCAACTCCTAAACCCCTACCCTCCAAGCTCTAGTCCCTAAGGCCTCAACCTTTTTCAAAACCCCAAAGGCTAAGCCCTCCATCCTTAACTCTAAGCCCGAATTCCTCAATCCTCAACTCTGCCAATTCTTGTTCCTCAGACCTATTAAACGCCCGAAAGCCTTCAACTCCAAACTCAAAGCGCCGAGCCCGAAAACGCCAAATCCTCAACTCTGCCAAGCCGTGTTTTCGTAGCAAGAAACCCTAAACCCTAAATACCCTAAACCCTAAACCCTAAATACCCTAAACCCTAAACCGTAAGAAACTCTGAGCAGACTCAGAGAGGGAGCCCATGAGGCCGAGCTTAGGGATTTTGGGGTTTGGGGTGTTTAGGGCTTTAAGGGTTTCGGGCTTAGAGATATAGTATATTATAGGGTCTAGGGTTTCGGGCTTTGGGGAAAGGGTTTAGGAGATACCTAAAACGTCATACCTGATTACCCAGCTGTTTGGTTGGGATCTATCGACTGCAACAGTAACTAGCCCCCAAAAAGGGGGTAGGGTATGACCCTAGAGTCTAGAGGTATGGTTTAGGTTGAAGGTTGTGGATTTGGGGTTGAGGTTTAAGGTTTAGGAGTCGAGCTTTATGTGTGCAGTTTAAGGGCCCGGGCTTATGGCTTAGGGCCTAGGGTTTAGGAGTCAGTACTTCAATTTAAGGTTCAGGAGATTAAGAAGTTTGGGAATGAAGGTGGGTTTAGGACTACACGGGGTAAAGATGTGGCGTGCTAGGAATCGTGTTTTCGGGACCTGGTCTGGGAGTAAACAGCCAGGACGAACACCATCTCTCCAAAATCTCTGAAGCTCTGGCAGAAAAAGCCCACAACCCATTTTGTTTCTTCGGGAGATCATGCAGTACTATGAGAATGCTTCCAAACTCCGGAAGCTGCACCCAAGCTCCGTCCAGTTCGAAGACGACGCCCCGGACTCCAAATCCCAAGCTAGGAACCATCGCATTCGCGGTTTCGGTTCTGGTTCTAGCTTTTGGATGCGGGGAGGGGAAGCACTACTCGTCTCCTTCAGAGCATCCATGACATCGGTGACAGCTGCAGAGTAGCGGTCCTTATTGTGGAGTTTGTTGGGCTCTGGGCGTAGGGCTATGGATCTTGCTCTAGGCAATAGCTTTGTTACCTCCACATAATATTTTTTGTCAATGAAGAGAATACATAGCTACATACCTACATCCTTGCATACATACATGCCTGCATACATACTACATTAAATTCCATTGCATTGTATTGCTGGCATGGCATGGCATGGCGAGGCCTTGCATTGCATTGCAAACATATCATAACATAATACATAGCATCACAAGAAGTCACATACCACTATATTGCGGCTGCTCACACATCCTTGCACACACAGATACATACATACATACATACATACATACATACATCCATCCATCCATCCATCCATCCATCCATCCATCCATCCATCCATGCATGCATACACGCATACATAGACACATACGTGCAAATATAACCAACCAACCAACCAACCAACCAGCCTACCAACCAACCAACCAACCAACCAACCAACCAACCAACCCGCGGAACAAACAAACAAGCAAACAAACAAACACACCAACAAAAGCAAGCAAGCAAGCAAGCAAGCAAGCAAGCGCAGACACATGTACGCACATACATACACAAAACACAAAAAATATACGTGCATACATATAGACAGACAGACAGACAGACAGACAGACAGACAGACAGACATAGAATCTATAGATATGTAGCTTGATGGTATATGCAGCTAGACAGTCAGGTAGATGGACAAACTGAAAGGTAGATAGAT
The DNA here is from genome assembly GCA_905231915.1 of Symbiodinium necroappetens. Classification (NCBI taxonomy): domain Eukaryota; class Dinophyceae; order Suessiales; family Symbiodiniaceae; genus Symbiodinium; species Symbiodinium necroappetens. The sequence goes on from CAJNJA010006427.1 coordinate 3,149, forward strand.
AGAACGATAGATGGATGGATAGATAGATCGACAGGTAGATAGACTCACAGGTAGATAGTCAGACAGGTAGATAGACAGATAGATAGATGGAAAGAAAATTTAATAGACCGATAGATCGATATATAGAAGGACAGATAGATACAGACCCTGCGAAAGTCTGCAGTTAGGGGCAAAGGTGTGCTGTTGTGCTTCTTATAGCGACGTGGGGCGCACAGCTGACGTGCCTATGTTTGAGCAACGTGTTGGGTCTATCGCACTGACAGACGGCTTGTACGAGGTCATGTGGTCCTCCAATCCTAGGTTTAGGGAATATGACAACACACCAAAAGGGGGAAATCCACATCATACTAAAACTTCAACTTTCTGCAAGGACATGCCCTGCCCACAGTCGTCCCATGTTAACGATCCCTGAAATCCAAAACACAAGCACTAAACCAACTTTGCACCTTTAACTACCCGAAGAGAGAACCCCTAAATCCCAACACAAACCCCAAACCCCTACACCCCAAACACTACATTATGAAATTAGAAGCGAAACCCTAAGGACTCTAAAACCCTATAAGCCCTCAAAGCGCCAGACCCTGCAGCCCCACAGCCCTAAACCCCCAAAGCCTTGAAGCCCGAAACCCCAACCCCGATACCTTACCCCTAAACCCTCCCTATATGGATCCCTTTTAAATCAGGAGCCCCTTCAAGGAAGCCCTATACTGACCCCTCTTTAGTAACCCTAACCCCTAAACCCCTAAACCCCTAAACCCCTAAACCCTAAACCCTAAAACCCTAAACCCCTAAACCCTAAACCCTAAACCCCTAAACCCCTAAACCCCTAACCCCTAAACCCGCCGTTACAGAAATCCCAAAGCACGCAACTTGAGTCTGACACGACGTCTGACTTCCGTAGGTCCCTTTCAGTCTCGAGGGCACTGACCTTCGGAGGTCGTTGAGGGCTTAGGGTTTGGGGGTTTAGCGTTTAGGAGCTTAGGGTTTAGGCTTTAGGGTTTAAGCTTTAGGGTTTAGGGTTTAGGGTTTAGGCTTTAGGACCTTAGGACCTTAGGGCTTAGGGTTTAGGGGTTTCGGGTTTAGGACCTTAGGGTTTAGGGTTTAGGCTGTAGGGTTTAGGACCTTAGGCCTTAGGGTTTAGGGTTTAGGCTGTAGGGTGTAGGACCTTAGAGTTTAGGGTTTAGGCTTTAGGGTTTAGGACCTTAGGGTTTAGGACCTTAGACTAGAGTTTAGGGTTTAGGACCTTAGAGTTTAGGGCTTAGGACCTAAACCCTAAACCCGAAAGCCTAAACCCCAAAGCGTAAACACTGAACCCTAAACCCTAACGCCTAAACCCTAAAATGTAGGCAACCCTAATTCAGCTTCAGAATTCCGGGTCAAGCATGCAAGTAGGGGTCCTGGACAGCCTACCTGGGAGTGCTGAGATAGAACATAGTCCCGGAGCTGCTGGGTTTAGGGTTTTGGGTTTAAGGTTTTGGTTTTTGGGTTTAGGGGTATAGGGTATGGGGTTTAGGGGTATAGGGTTTAGTGTTTTCGGTTTGGCGGTTTAGCGGTTTAGGGTTTAGGGCTGGGGTCGAGATAGAGTGTAATCCTGGAGCTGCGGAGACGCGCCCAGAGTTGAGGATTGAGGATTGTGTGGAGGAGTGAAGGTTTGGTTTTCCGTTAAAAGAGATCTAGGGTTTCTGAAAGACTCCTCTAGGGCTTAGAGGGTTTAGGGGTTTAGGATTCAGTTTGCTCGTAGTCTTTAGGCAAACTTGGGTCTCGGGCTTTTTGGTAGGTATCGGGGTTCAGCGTCTCTTGGGGATATGTCGTCTTCGTAAAGAAGTTTAGGGTCTTAGTTGCTCTAAGTTAGAAGTTGGTAGGGCCGTAGAGAGAATGGTTTAGGATTCTTGGGTCTTTATGGACGAGGGTCTTTGGGGATTGGTTTTGGGGGAGTTGGGTTTAGGGCTTGAAGTGGAATCTCACACCCAGCCCTGGCTTGCAGAGGCTGCGGCAAGGCGTCCCACACGCATGTCAAGGTCGGTCAGGGTCTGCTGCACCTCGGAACCCGCTGGTCGCGAACCATTTTCCAGGTTTCAGGCTCCTAAACTCCAAGCTCGATTTTTTTGAACCCTAAACCCTTAAACCCGAAACCTTAAACTTTAAGCCCTAAACCCTAAACTTTAAGCCCTAAACCCTAAACTTTAAGCCCTAAACCCTAAACTTTAAGCCCTAAACCCTAAACTCTTAAGCCCTAAGCCCTAAGCTCTTAAACCAAAAGCCCTGGACCCTAAGTCAGGGCTTCAGTTCCCGGGTCCAAGCCCTGGGGAGATCCTTGGGTCCCAAGGAATAGTTGAAGGCTCAGGGGACTTAGGGTTTAGGGGTTTAGGGACTTAGGGTTTAGGGTTTAGGGCTTAAGGTCTAGGGACTTAGGGTTTAGGGTTTATAGGGTTTAAGGTTTAGGGTTTAGGGTTTAGGGATAGGGGTTTAAGGCTTAAGATTTAGGGTTTAGGGTTTATAGGGTTTAAGGATTAAGGTTTAGGGTTTAGGGCTTAAGGTTTAGGGTTTAGGGTTTAGGGTTTAAGGTTTAGGGTTTAGGGTTTAGGGCTTAAGGTTTAGGGTTTAAGGTTTAAGGTTTTAGTCAGTATGGTCATACGATGGATGATCCAAATCCTGCATTACCCAGAATAGGGAACAGACCAAAATTCTCATAGTTTAGGGTCCTTAAGGTAATGCAGGATTTATATCATCAACCGTAGTCAGTGTGGTCATAAGTATCTGAAATTGGGGTTATGAGTAAGAGTTATAAGTATATTAGTCACCCATCTTAGGGGGCTGAGAACCCCGATTATGACCCTACTAACTTATAGCTCACAACCCCAATGACAACCCTACTTACTAAGTCCCTTGAGCCCCTCACCCGGGCCGGTGGGCCCAAGAGATCGCGCTTGTAGTTCAGAGGCCGGAAAACGAGGATCTAGGGTTTAGGGTTTAGGATCTGGCCTCTGTGTCTCGAGTTTGGTAAACCCTCCAACCCCAAGCCCTAAACTCCATTAAATCCTACGCCTCTAAACCCCAAACTCTCTAAGCCCCCAAACCCGAAACCTCTGCAAGCCGCTAAACCCTACCTAAAGAGTATCAGACCGAGAACCCCGGACCGGACATGAAAAGACCAAAGGCCCAAGACAACCAAATCCCAAAACCCAAGAGCCTGTGAACGTGACGTCCTCACACCTTTAATGTGGTTTGGGCTGTAGGGTTTAGAGTTCCGTGACGCCCTTACACCTTTGCTTATCAATCACCACACAGTAACGAAAACAATTTAAAAAAAAGAAAGAAACCCCAAACAAGGCCAATACATCAAAACAACGTTGTGCAGACACCTACAGTGGACCTACAGGAGACCTGAAGGCAAAAACTGGGTCAGCCTCCAGGTAATGGATTCAACACGAGTTGGAGCCCTAAAACCTAAACCTAAACCCTAGCCTTTACATCCACTTCCAGGAGCCCCCAAAGACTACACCCTGGACACTGCAAGCCCGAGCCAAACGGGACCGATCTTCGGGCTTTTTCGGAAAAAAAGGGGGGTTTAGGGTTTTGGGTTTAGGGTTTAGGGTTTTGGGTTTAGGGTTTCGTTTCAGGCCCTGTTTGAGAGTCGGTACTGGGCGTTAGTAGCCAAACAGAAAAAAGGCTACACTTTTATGTCAAGATGGCTCCGTTAACGAACAGGTCCATAATATGATCAAGCATGTTACTCCAGAGCCCAGTATACTGGGACCCTTGTCAAACTCTACACCCTAAATCGTGGACCTTCGACCCGAAAAGCAACACGGTTCTTCCCTAAAGCCCTAGACCCTAAAAGCTCTAATCCCAAAAACCCTAAACCCCAAAACCCAAAACCCTAAAACCCGTAACCCTAAAACCCTACACCCCTAAACCCTAAACCGTGGACCGGACCCTATAGACCCTAACGGCACCCCTTTCCTGAAACTCACATGTTTGGTGCCTCGGTGGTGGGGGCGCTCGTCGGCTTTTCGGAGATCCATGCTTCGGTGAGCCGTAGCCTAAGAAGTGCTCAGGGCCTAGCGTTTCAGGCTTCAGGGTTTGGGGCTTAGGCTTAGGGTTTTAGGGCTTCGGGTTTGGGGTTTAGGTTTCGGGTCTAGTTTAGGGCTAAGGGCTTGGGGCTTCAGGGCTTAGGGTTCGGGGCTTAGGTTTTTGCTCAACGTTGTTGAACATCATGAATGAGAGAGAGTGTCCAGACCTGTTTCACTTCCTGCTTGATTGTTGAGTCGGACCAACCACAAAGAACAGATTGCCCAGACTAATTTTCTACATGGTTGTTCTTATTCTTCTTGGAAGAGCCCAGAGCCCCTTCGTTTGTGTGCTTTGTTGAGGCGTTGGGCTCAGGGTTGAGCAGGGTAGGTCAACGTCTTTTGAAGGTGCTGTTAGGATTATGCCGCTAAATTATGCCTGCTTTCTCTGATTTGGGGGAAGTGGAGGTCGGGTTTTGGATTGAGGAGGTGGGATTCAGCAAATCTATGGACATTTGCCCGCAGCCTTTCCGTGAAGGGTTCAAGTCGAGGTATCTTATCTCTTGTGTAGCCCTAACCCCCCAGGTACCTACTATATAGGGTACTAGAGCCCCTAGGGCCCTATATAGTAGGTACCTGGGGGGTTTGTGTAGGTTCTCTGATATCAAGAAGTACAAGATGCTTTGGCAGATGAGCATCTGCCCAATTTGCAAATGATTCCTTAACATAAGCCGCACGGAAAATCTCTGCTTTGCCCAACTTCGAGAAAATCTCAGCCTTTTGGAGTGTTGGGGGACATGAACTTGCCATGCTTCTTGCCCTTCTCTCGGCTCCACTCCTTCAACTTCTCGTTCTGGCATGGGAATTGGGATTTAGGCAAGGCAGAGAAAGTCGGGTTTCAGCTTCCTTTCGAAGTTTGTTTCGGGGCTCTGTCAGGGTGCTTGTTCGTGCAGAAACCCGGGCCCGAAACCTAAGTCTAACACTCAGAACCCAAACTCCTAAAAACCCTGGCCCCTCAACCCCTAAGGCCTAAAGCCCTAATTATGGCGATGACAGTTCAAACAGTTCCAACCACAGTGGCTCATGGTTCAGGAGCTCCCGTTTCTACGCAGCTTACCCGTGGTAGCTTTCTGTCGGTTACCTTAGCTTCTCATGCTGGGATCCTAATCAGATCATACATAAGATAACTAAAAAAAGGCCCCAAACCCTAAATACACCCTAAACCATCGACATTTAGAGGCTTAGGCCCTAAGGCTTCAAGAGCTACGGACCTAGGACGTCGAGGGCTTTAGGGCCTGGGCTCTACTCGCGGGTTTGGGCAGTGGGGGCCGTTCAGTTAGGGTTTAGGGGTTCAGGGGTTTAGGGGTTCAGGGGTCAGGGGTTTAGGGTTTAGGGCTTTAGGGGTTTAGAAGCTGAAAGTGGGAGGCCCTGAGGTTGGGACGCAACAACGATCACCTGAATGGTTCTTGGTACCTAAAGCCCCAGGATCTGAGCACTTGGACCCGGTAAGAAGTTCTAGTGCTGGGATTCTCTTTACTTCTCTTAGTGCTGGGACTTTCTTTGCTTCTCTTAGGTTTGGGTTTAGGGTTTGCTTTGCCTATCTTTTCAGGGCATGAGGATGCTCCTAAGCAAAACCCCGAAGCCCGCACACTCTACTCCCCAACAGGGGCTAGCACACAAAGCATAACGAGTGTCTCAACAAAACCGATCAATCCTCTTCAGGAACTTGTGTCAGTAGGAGCCTCAGAAAGCAAAAACACCCGATACCCAATATATATATATATGCATATATCTATATCTATATATGTATATATACACACACACACATATATATACACACATATACACATAGACCCACAAGTGACAGGATCCTTACTATAATGTGTGGACCCTTAGAGAGGCACCCGACGAAATCAGAAACCCCGCCAAGAACTACCCAGAGGCTGGGAAGTTGCTCCTAAGCCCCCGGGCTGTTGGTGCAGCTCTTCGACATCGTTCTTCCGCGACTGCCGTGAGAGTCTTATTGGGTTTAGGCTTTTAGGGTTTAGGGGTTTAGGGCTTTAGGGTTTAGGGGTTTAGGGTTTAGGGAGTATGCTTGGGGAGGAAATGTCAGGATTTAGTGCCATCTAAGGTGGAGGTGTTCGTACTTTGTCGAGTGGTTGCAAGCAGAACCGGGGAAGAGAAAAGTCAAAGAAGTATGCCACGGAACGACGTTGTTCGGATTTGGGCCGGGGGCTGGAGCTCAAACGACCAAATTTAAATTCAGGTAGAGGGAACTCCGGTTTGTGGAATGCCGATGTCATGAGTCATGAGCATACAGCTTTTGCGGCCGAGGTCCTAAGTACCAGACTCGCCCGCCGGAGTTGGGATCAGCCTACTGGGCCTACTGTAAAGCCTGAACTTCCCGAAACGCTACTTCCTACTATGGCCTTTAAGAAGAATTCCTAACACCATGCTACTGATTACTGTAAACCCTAAACTCTTCCTACTACCTTCCTACTACGGCGTTTAAGAAGAACGCCCAACACCATGAATGCTACCTACGACCACGGCGCCAAAGAAGAGTGGATTATTCATCAGGGTCGATCCTGTCAAAACTGGGGTGTTATGTCCTAGATACTAATACACAGGACCGGAACTCGAATGAACTACTGCAGCCTGAATGCTCTGAACCCTGTAAACCCTAAACCCTAAAGCCTAAAAGGCCTATAAACCCTGTAAGCCATATAAGCCCTATACGCCCTGAAACCCTACAACCCCCAACCCTGAAACCCTGAAAGATCTCGACGGTTCGCCCTAAATTTCCGAAATCCTAGACCCCAAAGCCCTGTAAACCCTAAAGCCCATAACCCTAAACAGCCCTAAACCCCATAAGCCTGTATACTATATGCTTGAACTTTACAGCCTTAAGCCCTGTAAACCCTACACTCCGAAAGCCCAAACGGGCCTTGCATTCAATCTGGAGGAGCTGGGCTAACTCTGCCAAGCTGGCACCTGGCAGAGCTACGCTTATAGGAGCTTAGGGTTCAGGTTTATAAACCCTAATGCCTAGCCTCTAAACCCCTAAACCCCTAGACCCAAAACCCTAAATCCTAAACCCGAAACCCCTAAGCCCCTAGACCCTAAATCCTAAAGGGTCCTAGGGTTTATAGGACGTTTGGGGGTTCTCGCGGGTTTGCGGCACTTCACAGTTACAAAATCAGGGTTTCCCTATTTTGATATCCTTTCATAATCTCTGTCAGTTTAGGGTTTAGGATTTAGGGTTTAGGGGTTTAGGGTTTAGGATTTAAGGTTATATATGTCTTCAAAAATTATTAACATGTTGGTTGGGGGATGGGAGTGGTGTTGAGGGCCTGTAGTCCCTGTCGGGTTTGCCGTAGGGTTTCAAGGTTGTATGTAGCATACATGTAACCCTAAACCCTAACCCATAAACCCCCAAACTCCTAGACCCTAAACCCTAAATGCTAAACCCTAAACCCCCTAAACCCCTGAACCCTAAACCCTAAACCCCTAGACCCGAAACCCTAAACCCTAAAGCCTACATCCTAAACCCCAATAGGGTTTTCCGGAACCTTTGAATCATAAGGGTGCCCGGATTGCCGTTCCTCCCTTTGAATACCAGAGGGTCCATACTATGGAATTGGGCTTCAACAGACCATCCTTATTACGGTTTTGGATACAAGTATGAGGGTTTAGGGTTGAGGGTTTATGGAATGAGGTTTCAAACGACCACCCCTATTCCATGGACATTCTTGGATAGGGAGCGCCGCAAACCACAACGGGAAAAAGGGAACTCAGGAGGGGCTCAACTACCCAAAGACTCCAATACCCTTTCATTAAGGGATATACCTTAAATCTTATTAGGGTCTAGGGTTTAGGGTTTATAGGGTTTAGGGTTTACATAAATCTTATTAGGGCTCCTACTACGAATTCAAGGTAGATTCCATAATTAAGGGGTTTTGGAGTCTCTGGGTACCTCGAGACCACGAGGGGAAAAAGCTCGCGGTGTACGTCGCCGGACCCAAAAACCTCCCAAGTCCCATGATGCAAAAAGCCGGAAGCTTAGGAGTCCTTGCCCATAAGGCCCCTAAGTAGTTCCTTTTTGTGGTCTATATTTAGCATCCTATAAAAGTAATCCCAAAAAGGAACTACCTAGGGGCCTATGGGTAGACACCTTAGCCACAAATCCCATTTGTAAGTCCCAAGCCCGCTGAAATCCCCGCTATGTCGCTAGTCAGAAGCTTCCCCTAAAGTGCTGCTATGAGGACTTACGGTTCAGGACATCCCTTCCTTAATGAGCTTTTTTTTTCTACTACTACCCGAAGCGTCCAAGTACCTAACATCCTCTACTCCCCTCCAGAACGTACTAACCTACCTAACCCCTACATCCTAAACCCTAAACCCCAAACCCCTAAACCCTAAACCCAGAGCCTCAAGCCTAAACCACTATAAGAGGCCCCAGCACCTAAATGTCAGGTACACTGGATCCATACACCACGGTTGGTTTAGGGTTTAGGGCTTCTTCACCCCCAAAACCCTATACCCCAAACTCTAAACCCCTACAGCACTAAATCTAAACATAGAGGTCACCCGAGTAGATATTGGATGGAACTCACTGTAGAAAGAG
>CAJNJA010006428.1:0-16922 GCA_905231915.1 Symbiodinium necroappetens
GCTTCGGTGTTGCCATGCCTTTGTAGCCTTTGGGGGGACGCTAGGGCAAAATGGTAGTTTTACTGAGGTAAAACGACGATTTCTGCTTTATCAGTTCTTGTGGGAGGCAGCCTGGCGCAACCCCTACAGTTTTCGGGTCTCTCTTTCGTCATGGTTTCATCTTTCTTGCACATACTGCTTCTTCTTCTTCAGGTGGTTCTTGCGAGTCTTCTGCATTGTGGACTTTGTCTTGCTGCCCTTGGCGGCATCGCCTGTGCCGTCCCGCCCTTGGCAGGCTTGGCCCCGAGTTGTGCTTTGAGTGAGCGAACCAAGGCAGCACCCGGAAAAGGGCAAGCTCGGCAATTATGCCCCTTGCTGCCGCATGTGCTGCAGAGCTTGAAAGTCTGAGGCATGCCGCGAGAAAGCCTAGCCCAAAACCTACATTGAGCAGAAAATCTGGCACAGCGTAGGCATCTTGGTCTGCATAGCCAGGGTGGTTAGTGCAGCAGAACTAAAAGCCCAACTAGTAGCACTGCTGCTCCTAGGACTGCTCGGTAATGGACGTCGTCAGAGAGAACGAAACTAGCTTCCCCTCCCATCCCCCTCCAACACCACAGAAGCAGACAAAAACAAGCATAACCCTGCGGGTCAATTGATAGTGCGCTAGCATAAATTAGAATTGATAAAATATTAAAAGGATGATCGACCAATGATAATACATATACACGAGGAAACACACATATCACATGTATGTTCATGCAAAGTATGCACAATCCAGTGGACGTGCATATGTGTCTCTGTCGGTCGGCCGGCCGGCGGGCAGGCAGGCATGCAGGTATCAGGTGTCTGAACCCAACCCAAATACAAGGATTTATGTATGTGCCCAAATAAGAACAACATAATCATCATATGCGTGTGCTTAGGTCCATCGAATACATTGGTTCCTACATACCTACAGGCGTACGGACATACATACATACATACATACATACATAAATACATACATACATACATACATACATACGACATTCCTACCTACCTGGCTGCCTGTATGCCTGCCTGCCTGCCTCCCTGCCTGCCTGCCCTTGCCTGTGTTCTTCTTATGCTTGTTGGTTGCTCTGCTTACACTGTAGGCTTTCACGCAAGTACAAACTGCTTGACTTATGCAGGTGGGCTGGCTTATCACCCAAACCTCCTCCATTTACCAGTGAGCTTTTGCGATCATCCAGTGCTTTCGGTGTTCACCAGGCTTCATTTTCGCACCCCCATGTTCCTCTGTGGTGTCCTTGTTGGGCCGGTGGTTTGCTCGCTGTTGTAAAACAAAGTACATTGACAGAAGAAAAGTTTTTTCAATTTATATCTATACCAGTTCACAGTGTATAACACTTTGCACGAAGCCCGAGCCGACACAAACGGCTGCCTGGATCACCAGCTGCCGCTCACCACCTTTGCAGACACATGTCACCCCGTATAATGGCGCTTGTGGTAGTAGTAGTTGAGTAGCAGCAGGGTAGTAGTAGGAGTCGGAGGAGGAGGAGTAGGAGTAAGTACGAGTCAGTCGTGTCTGTTGCCGGGTTTCTTGCGTTGCAATCCCAGCCCAAGCAAACTGTCGAAACTCCGGCTGCCAGCCCCAAGCGTTTCAATTCGTTCAACTCTAAGTTCGAAGTCTTTTGCCCATTGCCGATGGCAGAAACACTCGAAGGAAAGGACCTGGGACGATGATTCCAGGTTCAGGTCCTGCCGCCACCAGACTTAGGCGTGTTAAGTTGAAAGCTTCTTGCTTGAGGAATGGTATGATACGGGAGCTCACGTTGGTGATTCGAAACCTGCACAAAGCGTACCAGAGCCGAGCACATCCACGACGATGCCGATTCCAACCCTAATCTCCGCGGGAGTTAAGGCCATCCGGCTGGGTCCCAAAATGTCCCAACTCGCACGTTTCGGATGGAGGCTCTGCCGATTCACCCTCGCCCAAGCTTTGAAGGAATTGTTAAGCCAAAGTCTCAGCCTGAATGATGCCGGAAAATGCAGAACCTCCACGCTCTAGGCCCTTTTTGCATCCGGTCTGCAGCGACTTTACCGGGACAAACGTGTATCCTCGCCCTAAACCCCGAAGAACCCGACTGGCCGGCCTATGGGAGAGAAGGTGTAGTCCATCAGGTCGATGCGTGACACCACGCCCCGTGTCACGCAGATGTTCTCGCCACCCATAGGATATCCTCAGTACTCCAGAATTCGGGCGTGGGGCTCTTTCGAACTTAACGTCTCAAAGCTCGGATCTCTCGCCAGTCTCGCCTGCCAAGCAAGTCACCATCGCCACTGTTGGCATCAGCACCATCGATGTATTGGCTGCCACCGGTAAGCGCTGTCACACCCCCACGCCCAAGTCGTGGCACCAGCCCCCCCTCCCGAATATACATTAACGGGCCCGGGGAATATATTTTCTGAGGGGTTTTGCGGGGAGTTCGATCTGGGCTCTTCACAGCATGAACTCAACATGGACTGCCCACTGACTGCTCAAAAAACTGCTCAAACCCAGAACACCCCTGAACCCAGAAACCCGGAAACCCCTAAACGCAGAAACCCCACACCTCGGGAAGCCCTCACTCAGAAACCCTAAACACCTGAGTCCAGAACCAGAAGCTAGAAGCCCTAAACCATCCTAAACCTAAAATCTCTAAACCCCTGAACCCCTAATCCCTAAACCAAGAAACCAATGCCGAAATGGATCTACCAGAGAAAATCCAAGACAGCCGGCAGAAATGTATATCCGACTCAACTTCAAAACTAGCTTCCCTGCCCAAACCTTGGAATGCACACTTGGAATTGCCGGACGGGCCCCCGGAATATACATTCTTGGGCCTGCCCTGACAGCCCCGAAACTCGAAATTAAAAGGCCCCAGGAACCCACGGTGAGAACATCGGCGTCGAGTGGTGGGATCTCTTCGGAGAGCTCGATGGCGCCCAGGCCCTGTCGCAACCGTATGATCTGTTGCGTAGTCGGATGTAGCTGCATGGCCCTGGGGGGAAGATGAATTGCAGTTGCAATCGGGAGGCATGGATTGCTTACTTCAGCTGTGCTAGGGAACCTTCCTTAAGCTAGCGCACTTGTTCTCCTACGTTGTAACTCAAACCTGTACTCGACAACTAGACATTCTGTGTTCGCCACATTTCTTGGAACCACATACGCACAGCCGATATGTATAGCTATGCATAGACACTTCATGCGCAGATTCAGAGCGTACGCGAGTTTCCTTTCACACGTGCAAGATTGTCGGCATGACAATCCCAACAAGCATGTTCGACGAAGGTGCCGTGGACTCAACCTTGAAAGTTACAGTCAGACTACACGGCCTCCCAGAAGCCAGAGTCAGTCACCTTCAGGGCAAGCTGGAGAGGCTTTTAGGAGGCTTCAGGGGCTTGTGCTGCAGCGTTGCTGAAGCTTCGAAGTTGCAGGAAGGCTGCGCAATTTGGGCTTCGGTTTAGGCATCCGGGCTGCAGCATGTCAGCTACTGTCAGCACTTCTTTATGAGACTGTAACATGGACTTCAATTCGACACCCGTCACAGCTATGGGGAATCTTGGACCATCCCTGACCGATCTTTTGGAAAGGAAATAACGAGATGACGGCGAAAACTGTCGTGGCGGCGGCATGAGGTTCCTGAGTTACGTCCTGACTGGGACCGCGTACGACCGAGGCACTCTGCCACAACAGTCGCTGAAACACCGACGCGCAGCTGTGCGGATCAGTGTGATTTGGAGGCTACCAACGAAATTAAAGGTTACGAGCAAAATCGGGTTGGGGACGCTGTGACGAGGATTGAGTGCTCATGGCCAACTCAGCCAAGAGCTCACGACTCCGGGCAAGCAAGCACCCTACTCCCAGTTAGAGTTTCAACCCTCCGGCACAACTTGATAAGACACATTCTCGCACGCCCGGACATCCCGAAAAGGACTTTACTGCAGAACATCGGTTTGGGACATCGAGAGCACTCCATGGCTCGAAGAATCGAAACCTATCTTTGGCTGTCGCAGTCATCTTTTCGATGTCCGGGGGAAAATGTCCGAGTTTATACGAGTGCGCACACCCCTTTTCCAGAACTCAGAGGTCCAACAGAAGACAGAATCACAATCCCGCGGAGCGGGCCAGCGCATGTCGCCGAACTCGCCAGCATGCCAGGTTGCACCCGAAGCGACCTTACAAACCTTCCCTGCAGCCGCACTAACTTACTAATCCCTCAAGACCCCTTCGGACAGAAACGGCGACACCTCCAGCACGGCAAGGTCGCATTGCGGAGACGAACAGAGCACACCTTGGGCCACTTGGGCTCTGAAAGATGAAACGCCAGCAGGCTAGTATATACGCTAGTGATACTGTGGAATCCACTGTGGTGTGCGTTTCACTTCCTCTTCCTCATCTTGGAACCCCCCGTGATGACCATTGTGCGTGCGGCCTCTTCGATGACAAGTATTCTGATTCTCATGACCCGGGGTCTCGCTACACAACTCCGATCCCCCGTGCTTCTGTTCGTGGNNCCCCCCCCCCCCCCCCCAGAGCAACGCAGCCGCTACATGAAAGCAAATCTAGACCACAAGGAACTACCCCCACAAACCTAAATACTGCAAGCCCCTTAATCCCTTGATAGAAGGCCTCACACAGCTTTAAACCTGGACTCAAGTTCTTCCATGGAAGTACAGTGTGATACAAGTGGTTGGTTCGTGGTTGCTTCTCATCGCACCCAAAAGCGCTTGGTCCTGTTTTTTGTCGTATAGGGCCTCTATTCCGCTCTCCGCCTCATGCCCCTCGGCATGTACCGTCCGCGCATTGCGCGACTTTCGCACTTGGCTGGATTTGGTTTCCAGCATTGCGGAAAGAAAGGGGGACTGTGGGTGGGGAGCACACTACGTGGCACCTCGGAGGCTTTTCCAAAAGACTTCAACGGCTGCTGATGACGGTCCCCAAGCCCGGCCCCAGCCCCAAGACATCTAGCCAAAGTGCCCCGCAATTGTATCTTGTTACGGGGCTCACCCCGAGGCAACTCGGACGGGGCACTCGCAGGGTAGCTGACGGCCTGCCCATAGCGGCGCACACGCACGACCACCTCGGAGCAGTGGCATCACCGTCTCGTAGTTGATCTTAGTGAATCCGTGCCTGTTTGGGAACCCGGGATACAGTGCCGGCAAGGCTTCATCGAACGCGGGCACTTCTGTCTCGGGTGCTCGGTTCAACTACATGTGCTTTATCCTCTCCCATGTGTACGGCTTCGCTCTACGTACTGCCAGTTTGGGACCAGCTCGGAAGTCATGGCAGCGCGTCGCAATTCTTGCTCGGGTGTCTTGTGAACAAATGCAGGTCCACATGCACGCCCAGGCCTAGCGCTTTAGGGCTTCAGGCCCCGGAGCATCCACGGATATCCCTCGGGCTTGAAAGCTTGAAAGCGAAGTAGGACCGAACTCAGAAGTCATTTGATCCTGCACATGCTCTCTTCACCACAAACCTTTTGAAACTCGCAGCCTGAACCCAGCAGACTCCACACACCCGTCCTATTGGGTCGTTCCCTTTGAATGCAAGCTCTTCAGATCCAATCTCTTCGCGGCCGGCCCACCGCGTGGCTGACGACGTGGGCATTGGTCAGCACCTGCTGACGGGACGCGTCGATGCAGAAGCCTCGGCTCAGCTCAGAGTTTGACTGCTTCGGATCCCCAATGGAGAGGGGGGGTGCCATGGTAGAGTATGTATAATCTGACGTTGCACGAGCGCGCGCATCCTTCTCCCCTTGTTCCACTTGCACGAGGCACACCCAAGCTGTGTATGTGGGTTGAACCTTTATGCTCTATTTGACGGCGGCCACTTGCTAAGAATCCGCGATCGGGTCGAAACACAACCAACCGGGGATAAAATACAACCGCATATGGGGGGAACCATGCCTTTTTGACACAACGACTCTACGACGTTATCGAAACGTTAAAGGCATCAAAGCCCCTGGAATGTGATGTTTGAATGTATGCTTATATTGACTTCTTTGGGCTTTGGGGTCAGGTCCAGGGGCCCGAATTTAATATTTTTAATGTTTATTGAATGTATCTAATATTGAAATTTTTAATGTTTTGAATGTATTTGATATTGAAATCTTGAAATCCTAGCGGTGGGGAAGTTAATATTTGTATCCGCACCTCGGGACGGCACATTTAAACATTACATTCGCCGGCCCTCACGTCGCAGTATACCTACTCTTCTATCCTAAACAGGGGGGGGAGCACGAGGGCTTCAGACTTCCACCAAAGGTGTCTGAGCTGCAAGCGTCTTCAACGAGCAGACACCAGTTATGCTGAGGCCTGAAACCTGCAGCCTTGCGCCTCAATGCGCCCTGAGGTCCGAAGAATCGACCCAAGCTTGCTTTAGTGGAAAGGGGGCCAGATCCGGTTGAAGAGGTCTGTGACTGGGTCCTTAGATGGAGGACTTCGGCCCTTAAGCGCTTACGTGGGGGCTTTCAAAGTTTAGGGCTTTCGAGGCCTGTGAGGCTGTGGGCCTTTGGGGTAGCTGGTAGCATGAGGTTTTCTGGCACCCATTTACAACCTTGTTCTTGCCAGACATGAGTTCGAATGACTGTGCAGGTGAAGAAAGAGCCGAAAGGAAGGAAGTTAGAGCACTTCCGGGCGCATGCACACACACTGACGCCGCGGCTCACGGCTGCTGCATGCTAAGGTCCAGGACCCCAGCGAGCTCTTACTCGCTCTAGCCATTCCGACCACAAAGCTGCTTCCAGGTGGGGTTAGAGGTTATCTTCGGATCGTTTTCGGCGACTCCTGATGAGATGGTCATCAAGTTATCGTTCCAACCTAAGGAAAACTAAGGCATTCGCAGCTCGAGAAGAAAAGCCTTCGATTTGTGACCCGGCTACAACCCGCAGTGCGGTGTGAACCAAGATGCTGCCACGGCGAGGTCCAGTTTGCGTGTGCAGATCTGACGAAGACCTGCACGGGTCAGACTGCGCACCCCGAGTCCTTTCACTTACGCTGAGGTTGGAGAGAGGCTCGCAGCTAAGTGAGCCCAGAAACCGAAGCCCAAGAAGCTCTAAGAGCACACGAAGCTCCGAGCCTACATCTCCTCGGTAACAGATCGTTTGAACCTTTGCCGAGCTCTTCTGCTGCCTTCATCATTCCTGCAAGAACCCTTCTACGGCTCCTACAGGCTCAAGAAGAAGCCATGCCTTCACCACGCTCTTGCGTAGGTCCCCGGGCTCGGCGACGGCGCCGGGTGTCCGCAGAGCCATGGCCGCGGTGGGTTTTGGGTATGGAAGGTTTAAGGGGTTGAGGGTCTAGGGCTTGCGGGTTTAGGGTTAGGGGATTCAGGGTGTAGAGGCTTGCTCTTAAGTGCTGAAGAGTTTTGACATTGGGGACTTTGTGGTCTGGTGCTTTGTTCTTTATTTCAATCCTTGGTGGGTCGAGTTGAGCTGGGGGCACTTCCCCCTGTCAGAGTGCAAGATTTCCGCCTTTGCAGATAGACAACGCCTGGAGTGGGTGCGACAAACATTCCTGGTCAGGTCTGGAGAAATTGAGGTGTCTGGCATTCGAGCCTTCAATTCCGTACGAGTAGCTGCTTGAAAAGAGTTATGCCTGGCAACAACAACAACAACAGCAAAACGTTTCCTCCTCTACTAGGACGCCGATGACAAGGACGACAGCAATAGCTGGATCTCAGATTCACCACTTCGGCCCAGCAGGCTGAATTTGGGGCAGAACTGTTGCTACGGGCCGTTCTCGACGGTGCCAAGGTTAAGGTGGGGGCGTCAGGGTTTCGAACTTGGCTCAGAATATGCGGAAGATGTGACAATCGCAACGATAGAGTGGTAGCAACGATGACAGCTAGTGTGAGCTACGTGGCTTTCCCGAACCTCAGCTACACGTAGACCACAAACCGTCGGGTCGTCGGAGCCAGCTGAAGACTTGGGTTTGAGGCTGCCATAGTTTGATCCGGGTTGCATCCCTAGCCTGCGACCGATGCATGAAGGACCCCTGACCCTGAAACCACGGAGTGAAGAGGCCTATAGTCTCTACAGGTTGCCTGCCGAGACATGCCCACGTCAAGTCAACGGTTAAGGCACAGTCTGCCTCCACCTCCACATGTTTTTGAACGCAGACTCTGCCAATCAGCTGGGAAGCAGCACTTCCAAATTAAATCCCTGACCTGTCGTCCACAAAGCCCCTTGCCGGAACCAAAACCGACTCCCAGATTTCCCGGGCTACCGCCAAATGGGCTCTTTGTGGCCCCGGCCTCCTGACAAAAGCCTCGGAACACCCCATAAAGCCCGTCATTGCATCCAGGCCTCTGCGCTGGCCCGGGATCCCATATCCCATCAAGCGCTGCAAAGCTCTAGAGGACCAGGACATGCAAAACCCGAAGAGGCCCGAATCGAACTCCACCCACCCCCCACCTCCCCCCCCAAAAAGCCCACAAAGCCCGGCACCTTGCGCCAAAGCTCGTCGAGGCCCGACCGGGCTTGTTGCAGCTCGGATCGGGACTTCCGCCTTGAGGCTCGGGAAAAAAGGTGTCCTCCTTGTTTTGTAAAACAAGGAAAAGGGTGGCTTAGAGGTTCTAGGGATTCTGGGGTGACTAGGGTGACCACGGTGACCAGGTGACCGGGTGATGACGCGATTGACAGGTTTGTTAGGTGTTTTGGTGTTGTTTTTGCCGCTCCCACTCGGTCAGCAGGGGATATCCGAATCAAGCATGCTGACTACAAGTAGCAACTGGCCGCATCGGAACAGCTTCGACGACTTTGAATCACTTCAGCCTCCCAGAGCCAAAGCACTACTCCAACTTCCATCTTCCGCCTCCCCACCAAATAAGAAACTATCCCTCCGCAACAGGGACATGCGTCCACCCTGTTACCATGCCAGCAGATACTTCCACAGACTTTGACAGATTGGGTCTCTAGGGTTCAGGTTTCGTCAGTAGACAGCGTCGCAGCGTGAGGGTTTCAACACTCACACCTTGGTCAAGGCGAGGATGGCTACGACGGGCAGACAAGTCTTGGGTCAGGCTGCCATATGGGCCACCGGAAATGCAAGGCCCAAGCGGCCAAGCATGCAATTATAAAATAATGCCACAACATGGGCCACATTGACGGCGGTTGCCTCACACAGGTCAACGAGATAGGTTTTGGGCTTGGAGTTTGTTTTGTGGCTAGTTCCCACATCTGTTCTCAAGCTGCCATTCCAAAGCAGGCAAGTCTCCCTGCATTTTTCCTAGCCGGATAAACTATAACTTCCAAATCTTCAAACGGCCGAGTGCTCTTGCCCGACATTAGCAAGTAAAACCTGGCGAACGTAGAGCGTCTATGCATCCAGGGACCAGGAGGTCCACAGCTTTCGACCTCTTAGTCCCCTTGCAGCTTCGGATTTGCGATCCCAGCTTGGATCGGAGGGATACCGCAGACTTGTGCTCCCTACCTCCCCGATGTGACCGAGAACTCGGAAGCATAATCCCCTCTGCTTTCGGCTGGCCTGGCTCTCATTCACATAAACAAATATATACATGTATATATACACATATATATATATATATACACATCTATCAATAGGAACAATAATAACAGTCGCAGTGGTAATGATAATAGCCAGAATAATAATCACAATAATAAGAATACCAATAATAGGCATAATCATGAAGAAATATAACTAATGCAAGGTAAAACCGAAGTCTGCCTACGCATCCGGCATCGGGGGGCCCAAACTCCCGGATCTCGAGTCTCGAAGTGGACAACGGCCAGGGGCTTACGACCACACCCTTGATACAGAGTTTCCAGAGTGCACGCCCAAGCAGCATTCAAAAGAACTACTGGTAGAACTAAACATGACTAAACACCAACAAACGACTCCAGATGATCCGCGACCACAAACTACAAAACCACTGGCAGCTATGGGCTTCAAGCTGAAAAAAACATCCCTGACACGCACAACCGCGCCGAACTCCAACAGGCGGTGCAAAAGCTCTGGAATTTCCAGGAATCCCGGCTCTTGCTCGCTCACGATCGCGATGCGCTGCTCCTGCTGCTCGATCATCACCTCGAGATCGCTGCCCACGTGCCCGGCTCGACAAAGCTCTATGGTTGCATCCAAGTGGCCTTCTGCTTGTCCACGTTTGCTGCAAGCTCTCCCCTGTCAAAAGGCTGCATGCTTCGAACTGCAGCTTGCGCTTGGGAGTTCTGGAATCCGGAAAGCTAGAAGATACTCCTGGCGCCCCACCATGTTTACCCTTACTCCTGGGCTCGAGGAGTGTATGGAACCTCTCTGCGCAGGCAACATCTGGAAACCCTACCTGGCCGAAAATTTGCACAAGCTTCAGGAGCCTTACAGCTACCGTCGGATCGTGGGAGGGAGGACTTTCGGGCGTGGAGTTCGGGCACCGAAGTACCCCCCCTTTAAGGGACTTAGGGCCTCGGTGCCACACCTACCGCAAGCTAAGGCCCATGCAGCCACACGAATCGGGTGCCCGCGCCAGCTTACGGACTTCTCCCTGAGGTCTGCCGACAGCTGGTTGTGCGCCTGCAACCGGAAGTCAACAGTTCAGGCTTCAGGGTTTGGAGCAAAGTGATGACAGTCCTCGTGAGCACGGCACACGAAGGTCGGACTGTTGATAGGTCAAGCAGACAAAACGGGGCGATGCCACGCCACTAGATCCAGCTCTGACCAGCTTCGGGCACGGCTTGCAAACCTAGGTCTGCATGCAGGGCACCGTGAAGCCCTCGAGTGCCTGGCTCAGGCCCTTGATCTCCCTCGCTTGCACCTGCCGTCCACGACCGCAACTAAAAGCCTAGAAGCAAAGTTCAGGGAGGCCATTCCAACTCTCAGTATGGTAAGCTAGCCCTTTCTGGCCCGGTCTCTCAGAGGAGGCCCTGATCATCCGCACATGCAGGTACGAGCAGCTAAAGATCAGAAGAGCTGTGACACTGCCAGAGCTTGATGTGTAAACCAAAACTCAAAAAGAAAATACAACTATCATGGCAAGGATGATGGCAGTAGGGGGACTGCTGCACCATCACCACGGCAGGCAGCATCACTTCCGTGACTCTCCTTTCACCACCACTACGGCCACCGCCACGACCATCACATCGACGAGAACGATTGCCAGGAAGATTGGCAACAAGCATGCTAGGAATCTCGAGGATTAGAAAAGCCACAAGCCCCTCAGCCCCCTATTCACCAGTTCCAAGACCAGCTGACATTCACCCCGGGCTCCCGGAATCTGAAGATGGCACAGCGGCTTCGAGCAGCAGAGTGCTGTGCTCTCTGTCACTACACTGGCACATTCAGCTTGGGGAACATGTGTTGTGCTTTGGAGTTCTTCTGTATGAACGCCCCCGGATAACCTCCGCAGTGTTCTGGACGCTGTCCAGCTCGCTGTGTGCGTGCGAGAGGTTCAGCATGATCATAGCCTCGAGCGACGACAGCTCAGTGGCTTAGTATTGCGGGGCGGGGAGTGGGGCAGGTGGGGCGAAAGCCAGCCCCGGAAGAGCCTCTCTCTCCCGGGCCGATGGCGAACGCTACAGGCTTTGTAGCATCGGACAAGGAAAAGGAGTTCCCCCGCCGCCGCCAGAGGCCATCACGACACAACCCAGATCGGGAGAGGCCACGACAACCCAATGCAACAAACTGCACTGCATGCTCTCAGCTCAAAGCTCTCAGCTGTCCTCCGTATCGGGCTTGCAAGCGGAACACGCCAAACAATTTATCTTGCTCGCTTGCTTGCGGGGGGGTTTGGGATCTATGACCGCCGGCCCGGAGGCCAAGCCCTCAACGGTGAGACGGCCTGTCCTCTTGGCCCCGGGGTCATGCAGTAGTGACAGTAGTGTTCCCTCCAGGTGGGCATACAGTGGACCCCCCCCCAAGCACACCCCTCCTAAAACCATGACCAGGGCAAACCCCGAAGTATGTTCCACCTGGGTCCTCCACTCTGCTTTCAACGTTTACCCCCAACTGAACTCCGCTCTGTGGGAGGTCTTGTTGGCTCCGGTAAACAAACAGACTGGGAAACCAAGCAAAGCATCTCTCTCTCTCTCTCTCTCTTCTTCGACACAGTCAGAAGGAAGGCACGCAAGCACCCTCCCCCGCGCGCGAGCGCGCCCTGGTCCCCGAAGTCTCTGTGTGAAAGCTGTTTGCGATGAGGACATCCGGGCTCTGAGCAGCGAACCCCCTGAACGAACACTAAAAAATTCCACCCCCGATGGCCTCATCCGCGAAGTCCACGCTGGCACTGGCATCTACACTCGCAGTTTGTCGCAAGTGTGTTGCTGTCAAGAGTTCCGGCCCCCCGTGCTCAGCAAGTACACAGCTATGCCCCCTTATCCTAAGCAACAAGAAGAACCATCATCTGGCGCGGCTCTCGTCTGTGCCGTGGCTTCTGAAAGAAACTAGGCAGTACTCCCTACGAAGAAGCAAAGGAAAGCGGCGGGGGTAAGGCAAAAACGCGCTCTCTCTCTCTCTCTCTCTCTCTCTCTCTCTCTGTAGGTGCCATCACGCTGGATGCTGTCACACCGGGGGGCTTTTCGGGTCTTCAGCTGCTTGCGGCCCACGAGGGCCACAGCTTCATAGCTGGCTTTGATGTTTTGGAACCCTGTGTTCTTGTGCAGCTCTTCAACTCCATTCTCGGGACTCACGAGATGACTCAGGTGGCCCAAAGACCCAAAGACCCCATGCAAGTCTCAAGGACACAAGTGGCAAGCCCGGGACAAAAGCCACAAGACCCCGCCCGAGGAGAGCGCAATAAAGCCCGCCATCATCAGGAAGCCGACGAGCACCACAGTCCTGTCTTGGCCACTACATGTGTGTGCATAGTGCACGAGAAAAATATATACTGTTATTTCCAAAAACGTCTAACACCGAGGGACTTCACGCGGCCTTTCAAGTCGCCTGGAGTCCCAAAGCGAGCGAAGCTCTAGTCTTTCGAACCCACAAGCAGGCATTCATATGCGAAGGCGGCCCTGCTTGTAGATAAAAGGTATGTTGCAAACCGGCTCGGGGTCAGACAGGAACGAGAGTTTCCAGTGCGGCTTCTAGGTGAATGCCTCTTTTGCACCCTTGTTTTGCTACCGACCAAGGCATCCAGCTGGAGTGAAGAAGCATACATGCCCTACTGTCTAGCTCCGAAGCTGCACACCAATGATGGTACCAGCCGCAAGACATTAACAGCACTGATGCCACTGATATTCGCGGACCAAGCGCGCCATGAGAATGATTGTCATCGTACGAAACACATAAGAAGAAGCACAAAAAAGCGCATGCCCCTCAGCACTCTTCTCCGGCCGCTGCCTTGCCATGGCGGAACGGTTGCAAGGCCTGGCTCGAGCTGAGTGGATGTCATCGAGGCCAATATATGAATATATAACTAGTATAATAATGAACCATATATGGTCCGGTAGAATACAACACAATATAAGACAATGCGATACACACAATACAATCTAAAAGAATATCATATGATGTAATGTAATGATACAACAAATGTGATGAGACAAGATAAGATAGGCTACGACAATGTGATAATACAAGGCAATGCAAGACCATATATGATAACATACTACAAAATGATGCAGTATAAGATAAAATAGTACAAGCTACTATCATATAAGATAACTGAAGCTAATATAAGATAAGATGAAATGGTATGCTAGGATAATATAGGATAACATCCGATAACATGAGACAATACAAGATCATCTAATATAACAAGGAAAAAAGCATTATAAGTATGATTCAAGCCCTAGTGTAGGCTTTAGGGTCTCGGTGCTTCGGCGCTCAGGGTTTAGGGAGGGTCCCCCGTTACCAGGCACGAAGGCGGCATTGCTGCATATTGCTGCCGCGGTTAGCAACTCAGATTATCATGAAAGCAGTCGACCGCGCAATGACTCGCAAGCATACATCATCCACACAAACACCACCATCAGCAGTACCAAAGTCGCCGCAAACTACGTGCCCTCGTCCTTCAGCACCAGCAGCAGCAGCACAATCACGATTGGTCTAGGAGTCTAGCAGACAAACTAGGAGGAATGTTGGTGGTCAAAGTGGGAAACCCTCACCATGTTATCATACCTGGGATCCACCATTGCGGGCTTATGTGCCTGAGTCTTGGATCAGCAACGAATCGAAACAGACAGGGCAAAGACAGCAAGCCAAAGACATGAAAGCTGGCAAAGGCTCCTGCGCTTCAAGGGTTTGAGGGTCTCAGGGCTCAAGGATTGAAAGACTGAAGGGTTTAGGTTACAACAAGGCTTCAGATGAGTCAGACCGATGAAACCTGCTGAAAACGGCTTCCAACACAAGAATATGTTTCAACATCATCGAGATTTAGGGCCTCAGCGTTTAGAGTGCCAGTGTCGAGTTGGAGGTTTGTGGTTTCAGGGGTATAAAGAATGGACTCAGCCTTGTAGCCTAGACAGTGGAGCCCCGTCATCCGCTCATTCCACTGGGGCTCTGATAAAAGCCCGACCGATACTGCAAATCTCAATTCTTTCACACGTTGGCCTTGCTGGCTAGGCCCACATCAAGCAGCAGGCTGATGCACAAGGCGTCGAATTACCATCCAGGTCTTATCGGGGCACTTGGGGATCTGAAGTCGAGACGCTTGTATAACATAAGGTGAACGGCGTCTGTTGCAGTATGCTTGCTGTGGTGCAAACAGAACTGAACCGCTCTTCAATACTACTGCCATCGGGCCAGAGGTGATGAAGAAGTAGATGCCCGTTTTCGGTGACGCACCTCCGTGAAGGCTCAACACTCCAAACCGGGGGAGTTCCGTGGCATGTCAGGTCAACTTGGCTTTCCTCGGAGCCTTCAAGACATGTCAACAACGTGACATTCGGAAGAGGAAATCGATAGGATAAAGTCACTGGGAGATCCGGACAACAATCCGATGGCCTGGGGTCGGTCTCCTTTCGGAAGGTCCGGGCACAATACCTACTGGGATGGCACCTACTTCCGACAACACAATGCAAGTGGCACGGGCCTCGTACAGCAGCCGAAAGACCGTGCCACCAAGCTCACGAGATGCTGAAAACAACATCAATGAAACTGCATCCATGTGGCATGTACTTGTGCGCACTACATCGTGCGGCAGTTCTCGAAAACCGAATCTCCAAATCGATCGGTCTTTCCACTGTGGGGTCTAGAATCTAGAATCTAGAAGCTAACCTCGATAGCTTCGGCCGAGTGTTTTTGCCCCAGCGAGCTGATGGCACAGGTGTTCCGCGCCCGTGAAACTCGTACAATGTGCCTTCATCCACGCTGCAAAATGATCGTCGAACAGAGAGCATGGGACACATGCGGCTGGACTGCGGCTGAAAGCTACAAAACCACGTGCACGGAGGCTTTGTAAATCTTTCATGTCGTGGGCCTGAAGTCCTTTGCCTTCACCCACCCTACACTACGATAGTGCACGAGAGGCACACGATCTTGCTACCCTTGGATATTCACCCGCTGTCTGCATCCTGATGACCTGCATACCTATGTTTCTTCCCGTCTGCCCATGTAGCTTTTCGTCCCGTATGCAAGCGGTCGGGCTGTAGGGTCTCTTCCAACCGAAAAGTTTCAGGGTTTGGGCCTCGGTTTCTCGAGAAAGGATCGAGGGCACGAAAACCTCAACGCAGCCGCGTTTTGGCCAGGCACCCCAAACACGAACCCCGAACTAGCCTGACTCGAAAAACAGCAGCACAACCGACAACAAAAGCCATGATGATTCCACTCAAGGGAACAGCCTCAGCAGCAGCACTACTTGGCGAGAGCAGGAGGGGAAGCCGACCAGTAGCAGAAATAGCAAATTTTAGCACTAGTAGTTGTGGGAGAGTAGCCGACAGTAAATAGTACATGGGAAGTGCTAGTGGCAAATAGCAAGTAGAAGGTGGCAAGTCCGCAAGTAGTCAATAGTCAGTCAAGAATCAGTGGTCAGTGGTAAATACGACATAAATATCAAGTCAGCAAGTAATAACCGACAAGTGGAATGTAGCAAAAAATCCGTAGCAGCAGTGACAGCAGCAGGAGTAGTGTTACGCGTCGTCATCGTCGTCGCAGCAGTAGCATTAGTAGTACTAGGAGTAGCAGTGGCAGTCGCAGAGGCCGTGGCAGTAGTAGTAGTAGTAGTAGTAGTAGCAGCAGTAGCAGTAGCAGTAGTAGTAGTACTAGCAACAGTAGTAGTAGCAGCAGTAGGTAGTAGCAGTAGCAGCAGTAGTAGTAGCAGCAGTAGTAGTGGTAGTGGCAGTACTAGCGGGAGTAGGCGTAGAAGCGGCCGTCGTGATGGTTGCGGTAGTGGCAGTGGTCTTGGTGGTAGTGGTGGTGGTAGTGGTGGTAGTGGTTGTGGTAGTGGCAGTGGTGATTGTAGTGGTTGTGGTAGTCGTAGAGGTAGTAGTAGTGGTAGTGGTCGTAGTTTTTTTGTTTGCCTGCTGCGTGGTTGTGCTAGCGGTAATGGTGTGGCAGTTGGAGTGGGCATGGTGCGCTAGTAGTAGTGGCAGTAGGAGTAGTAGTAGCAGTAGTAGTCGTCGTCGTCGTTGTCGTCGTAGCAGCAGTAGCAGCAGCAGCAGCAGCAGCAGCAGCGGCAGCAGCAGCAGCGGCAGCAGCAGCAGCAGCAGTAGCGGTAGTTGTTGTAGTAGCAGTAGCAGTGGCAGTAGTAGTAGTAGTAGTAGCAGCAGCAGCAGCAGCAGCAGGATAGCAGTAGCAGTAGCAGTAGCAGTGGCAGTAGCAGCAGCAGAAGAAGTAGTAGTAGTAGAAGTAGTAGTAGTAGTAGTAGTAGTAGTAGAAGTAGTAGGTGCGGGTGTCATATTTGACGCCACGTTTTTGTGGCTGCGAGGACGAGTTTTCATCGATAATTACAGCACTTTTCGCAAGGCAACAGCAGGAGTGTCGAGGGTAGGATTTAGGTGCTTTTTCCGATGATACATAGGATAGAGAGAGGT
>CAJNJA010006429.1:2736-16922 GCA_905231915.1 Symbiodinium necroappetens
GGGTTGAGGGTTGAAGGTTTAGGGCTTAGGGTTGAAATTTCGGGGAATTGAAGTTGCGGGTTTAAGTTTTCGTGTTCTAAGATACAGGCTTTGTGGTTGACCAGGAGCTCGTGCGAGCGTGACTGCATGTGCGCCTCCGCAACATGCGCACTGGGCTCAAGGCATAATTAGTTCGATTGTCCGGCTCCATAGAAAGCACTGCAAGAGCATAGGAACTTGGTCGTAATTGGAGGGTCTGGGTCGATGCAGCCGTTCTCATCAGCAACAAGAGAGCCTCCCTGGAATTGCTCCATGGCTCTATATTGCAGTTTTCTCACCCGGCGGACGAAGTATGAATCATTTGTAACTGTACGGCAAGTAGATCCAAGCAAGGAACTATAGTCAGGTAGTCCACGGGTCATGCGGGAGGCTGCAAGGTGTCGGGCTCTTCTTAAAGTCCGTTCACGTTTCTGTAAGGGCTCTGGTGCCTAGGGCGGCTAGGGTCGTTTAGGGGAGCGCGAGACTCCAGCTCGCCTCCGGCTGGACGGCGTGACTCTTTGCGGCCTGGGACTCGGAGATCAGCCGCCCAGAGAAGGAAAAACACCCGGGTTTAGGCTTTAGGGGTTTAGGGGTTAGAGGTTTAGGGGTTAGGGTTTACATCATGCGCATTGTAGCAAGGTCTTGGTCATCAGGCATTCCCTGACCTTCCGAGTTTCCCAGGGCCCTCTAGACTCGGCCTTCGCTTCCTTATTCTGTTCGGCTTGCGTGCCGCCTCGAAGCGAACTAAATCCTGATGCCCAGAACCCTAAATCCTCTGAGCCTCAAGCCGTCTGCCCTGGATGGCTCATTCGAAACACTTCCCAACTGGCACGAATTCCGTGACCAATTTCACATCGTCGGCTCTCAATTCCCCAACAGAAGAGGAAAGGAACGTACCTCATTTGTAATTAGGAAGCCTCCTGCCTGAATTGAAGTCCCAAGCCCTGCGTACTGAAACATCCCTCCCATGCCTGTAGCTGTATCTTCCCACCCACCGAGGACATGTCGACCACCATCGAGATCATAGAAGGACGCCCGAGATCGACCTTTTGGGACTAGCGCTTGAGAGCTTCAGCTTCGAATGTCGACTTAAGCAGTCTGGAGGTTCGATCAAAGGAAGGGCTGTAGCTCCCGACCACCTCCAAGCAGTTTGTGGTACGTCAGCCCTGTTCCATGTCGTGCGCGGATGCCATCATCAAAGCTTTCCTGCAAACTTCCCAAAATGTCAGTGCTCCGAAAACCATTTAGAAACTCTTTCCAAGGACTTTTCAACACCTTGAGCCGAAAACGATTTCGGAAGACCTACCAAAGTCTGCCAAGCTTCGGTTCGGCGAGGATGCACCGAGAGGACCAGTCGCCTAGGACTGAAGAAGGCCATGCAGGCTGGCCGACCTCGGGCTGTTGAGTGCGATGGAGAGATTAGGGGTACTTCAGGGCTTGGAGTTTAGGGAAAGAACGGACAACGGAGCGGTCTCAAAAATCGGGTGGATTGTAAGCTTCCCCGTTTCAACTGAGGTCTTAAAGGTTCTCGAGACCCCAAGAGACCCCAATTGCATTGTTCATGCCCCTGCAGCTCGACAGTCTTTAGCATGCTGCTCGGATTCTGCAACCAGCCTTGTCCTGTCAGTTTTTTGGGGGTTGTGATTAAGCTATGGGTCGGGTTCTTTGACTGATGTTTCCAGCTTTGGACAATCGGTGTTGCTTTCCATGCTACCTTTCATATTCTTCAACTTCGTCTTACAGCCAAGATTATTTTGGTTGTGCAGTGACTATAAGTAGTAGCAGCATTTCCACTGTTGTCTGACTTCGCGGCTTGCAGTGACTGCGGCGACATATCGTAAAGATGGTGCAACTGCTTTGATCCACTGTGATCCCCAGCTGTACAGGTACCGGATGGAGACGAGGTCTAGCAAGGACACGCTCAACTTGGAAGCAACAAACACAATCAGGTTCTCAAGGCTCGGAAACGGCAAAGCGCCGCCATTCCGAGGGGAGGCGTTGCATGGATAGCAACCGGTAGTTGTGCTAGAAGCTCGCATTCCAATATTCCAATCGAGGATGTCAGCGCAATTGTTACATCTTTCGCTCAAGAGCTTGTGCTCAAGAGCTTTGGACCTCAACACGCGAACCATGTCAGATCTGTTCGCGAATCAACATTCTGCAAGCCCCAAAGCAGGCACCACTTGCAGTAGCTTTGTTTGGGCACTTGGAGTCTTACCTGAAACCCGGAACCCAGAAAGCCGGTCAGATCTACGGAGAGATCGACGCTTGCCATATGGGCGATCGGGCAGCGGCTGCCTTGCATTCACTCGGGGCTTCGAGGGACTGGGGTTTAGGGGTTTGGATTCTGAGCAGAGCGCATAGCCTATATGCGGACTCTGATAGGGTTGCAGAACAAGGTTGAGGGCACTCTTGACAACAGATTCCAAAAACATCAAAATCCAGAAGGCCATGAAGATGGCATGGGTGTTTTTTCCAAGAGTCTACATGCAGCCCGCAGCCAAAAAGCATTCAGAACCGCGAACCCTCAAAGCAAAAGCCGTGAGCCATCCAACTCTGAACTGCCGTGCTTGAAGCTATTAGGGCCAGATGCTGTGTATGGGTCGACTTGCCGTACCAGATTTAACTTACTCGTCTGTGCACCAACGATCTTACCAAAAACAGCCAGATCCTCCATCCTCCAACTCCAAGCCGGGCGAACGAGACACTTAGCATGCCCTAGCAGCCCTAGCACCATCTATGCTGTGCTATACCGCCCATGCCCTAGTCTGACTGTGACGATGTCCAAGCTAGCCTCAACTAGCGCTGAACCTGCCCCTGCAAAACCAAAACTCCCGAAGCCCTGGGGCCGAGAACTTGAGCCCCCAAACGGTGAAAAGGCAGCTTGCCGCGTAGGCAACTTCAATTTAGTTTTCGTAATGTCTGGACCACGATGTCGTCCGGAGTCCTACGTGGATCCTCGAAATTGTCTAGTCAGGTTGAAGGGAACCGGTCTAACACAGACCCGAAATCTTAGGAGCACCCCTTTACAGAGCCCTAATCAAGAAAAGCCCCAGGTCATGGGCGATGCATTTACCGAGTATCCGTTGGTTCGATTCAAGTCGCAGATCTCCGCCTGCAATGGGAGTTTCAGACCATACCAGGTGACGCTGACCCAAAGTGAATCGTTTAGTAATGCCTTTTTGAGAACATGGTTCCCGTCGAAAACCCACATACACAGCGGTTGTGATAGTTAGTAATACTATTTCTTTGGGCTCCCTAAGAGTTTTATGATATGAAACCCCAACGTGCACTTCACCCCCACCCCGACCAGAAAAGCATAGCCATGACAGAGCACATGAAACCCCACGCACAGAACTCAGCGCTCGAAGCCTTCAACCCTCGACTTCAGCACCAAGTCCTCACAAGATTCCGCTGACGCGGTTTTGGTTTTAGGATGTAGGTGAGGTGACTTTCCAAGAAGAAATAACCCTAAGGCGGTAGCTGCAACTACTGGTTCTCTTCACTGATTCCGGGCAGAGCTAAAGCTCGGGTGAGTTGCAGGGAACGGTTCAGGGTTTAGGGTTCAGGGTATGACTTTTCAATCCCCAAACCCCAAACCCCAAACAGAGCCTGTGCTTCCCGTGCTTCGGAGTGTAAGGACGGCGGCGGAGAATGCCTTGACAGCTCTCAAGGCTGGCCAGGCACGCGACTTCGATGTTCGATGGTTTGGCCAAAGGTTCGGCCAGGAAGGCTTCAGGCCTTTAAGGTATGTATACTTCATCATACACTTTAACATACGAAACATAATACAAAATGCATGGTATACAATATAACGCATGATACAAGACATGGGGTTTCGGGCTGAGGGCTCTTTCAGTGGCGCATGTTGGCAGTCGTTCTAGAGAGCATCCACGAGCCATGTTTTCCGTGCAGGGCGGACTGAACCTTCGCGTTGCCGTGAGACGTATGTCTGGAATATAAAAACTTAGTGAATCATGCCAAAGGCGCTGAACGAATCCTGCGCAGGGGGCCCTCGGATAGGATTTGTAAGCGGCGTTGCCGCAACCCCATCAGATCCTGTCATTAGAGGAGCTTCAGGCCTGCATTCTTCCATTGGTCGCCAGGTCTATCTCGATGGCATCCCGCTCAAAGGCCGCGCAGCTGTTTAACGTGAATAAGGGCTCAAGTTGGCAGACATCAAGTCTGGAGCTGTTGTAGTAGGCGTTTAAGACTCAGGTCTCGCGCTGTTTGCCTGATGAGGACGTCTATTTCAAACCTTTTGCAGCCGCATATGTTCATATGGTATGCATATGCATGTACGTATGTATGTACACATCCATACAGCCACGGCCACCTTCCTTCTTGCATAAACATACAAACATCCCCACCACCCAAGGCAACCCTACTCCCACCGGATAGAGGTTCTACGTCCGAATCCATAATCAAGCAAACCCCTACTCCTAACTCCGGAAACATCCGCATGGCATTGCCATGCCTACCGATACGCTCTTTGGGTCACATGAGTAGTCGAGATACCTTGCGCGACCTTTCATCGGGACCCCCATCGATTCCGTCTCCGTTTTTCTGGCGACGTAGACTGCAAGGAAGCACGGGACTCTGGCAGCTTAGTTCCTTCCTCAAGCGCCGCATACACAAAAAGCCGATAAGACGACACTCATGTCTGAACTTGTTGTACAAAATCCCTGAGTTAAGAGTCAAAGTACCGATATATCTTAGTACATACTGCGATCTTTGGCCTTTCAAGGGCTTCCTATGAAGCAACCTTACTATGTTCAAAGCATGTACGAGAAAGGTACGCAAACCCTTGAAAATGAGCTCAATCGGGTCCAACAATAAAGCCAGCTCTTGCCAAGGTGAGTGGCGAGGAGGGACGCGGCGGCCCAACCGTCGCGGTGATGAGAAGGCCCTATGAGAACCCGGAAATCCGACCCAACCCGCTCTTGGGTTCAAGGGATTAGAGTTAGGATTTCTAGAGGCTAGGGTTTAGGATTCAGTGGATATTGTGGGAATACCTCGTATTAATCTCCTGTGTGAAAGTCCCTATGTCACGAGACTAGTACTTAGTATACCCAAAAGCTTACACCGATTTATCTACCTCTCTACCTACCTACCTGTCTATCTATCTACCAATCAACGGTCCAACCCGCTTGAAACCCTTAAAGAACCCTACCAAACCCTCCGCCCACATGAAAGCCCAATCCCTTACAGAACCCCTTCAGAACCTTTGTTTAAAAGCTTTGGTCGAGCCTTGATCACAGAACGTTCAGAACCCTTATTAGTATGAGTGGTGTTGCGTGGGACTTAGGATCAGCAGTGATAGGGTTTACGTCTCTAGAGTGCTTGCAGGCACGTGTTTATGCATACTCAATCGTATCTGATTGGGACAACAGCTGAAAGCTGTCATTTGCAGCAAGTGGGAGGAGTCGATGCCGCCGCCCACACCAGTTGAAGCCAGGGGCTCAGCATACAGGGCGCTGGACAAGAGGATGCACAACTGTAAAACCTGTACTTGTACTTGTACTTGTACTTGNNTACTACTAATACTACTACTACTCCTACTCCTACTACTAGTACTTGTTTGCAGCCAGCGCCCAGGTCCAACAGGGTAGGTCTAATGTGGCGTTGTTCCTAGAGCTTGGCGTTCCTTGCATAGTCTCCTGATTCGGAGGCGACATCATTTGAGTGGTCGAGTTTAAACCCAGAGGAAGACGATAAATTCCAGCTGCATTCACAGGGGCCGGCTCAGACCACCGAAACCTCTGCATCAGACATCCGACAGCAGAGACGTTGGCCTATGTAAATCGCAGTCTGCATTGTAACTCGGATTGCTTACTGCGAGCCATGACCGATCATATTGCTGCGATCGAACCACAAATTGCGAAGCCCCAAACCCAATAGACACACGCCCTGGATCTATGTGCACTGCCCCCGAACATCCCCGCATCGAACCCTGAACCCCTAACATGGAGCCAAAACCTGTAATCCCTAAACCCCGACACCGCTAAACTGCAACTCCTGAACCCATGTCCTTAAAATCCCAAAATCCCCAGGAAGTGAGCAGCCGTGACCTGAAACTTGGATGCCGTTGAGAGCAGCTTAAGATCTCAGCTTCCTTGCATTGGTCCCTGGTGGCCCTTTTTGGGGGGTCTTTTTTGGGTGTGGTTCCAGGGCCTTTGGGTTCGGTGATGCAGGTTTAGGATTTAGGATCTAGGGTTTAGGTCGGGTTTGGATTCTGAATTTGAGGTCTTCGGGGGCTCCCAGGGATTTCCAAGCTCTTCCAGCAGTTCACAGCAAGAATGCCGTGACACCCAAATACTACGAGAGGTTTCCGAGGTCAAAGGAAACAGGCCCCGACCGTGAGGGTTTAGGGTTTAGGAAAGAACTGCTAGATTCCTACACCCCTACTGTAACCCCCGTGAAAGCCAAAGTCGTGAGACTCTCCATCCCAAGCCTTAAGCATTCAGCGTAGAACCCCGAGGGCCACCCTCTTCAACTGAAAACCCGCAAGCCTTATATTGTTAATAGTATAAACAGTACCACTTTATTGTGTTAGTATGTCTATGGTTTGTAGAAATATATGTTGAACCTTCAATCCTAGACAAAGCCCTGAATTTTAAACCCTGAAGCGTGCCCCTAAACACACACCTTCCACGAACTGTGGATTCTGCTGTGACTGCGTGGTGGAAAAACGTGTTTAAAAGAAAACCTGAAGGCCCTACGCTGTAGAGGACCCGAAGACTGCGAAAGCCAAGGAAACCCGAGAAGACCGCCCGGCCGCCGAGGCACCACGCTATTTGCGAACCTTTTAGGATTTTGGGTCTTGGGTTGTTTTGTTTTATGGGTTTTTGGGTGTAGTAGGTTTTGGGGACTTTGGGTTGCAGCTCTAGGGTTCAGGCTCGGGCTTTAGATGTTGAGTTTTGCCTAGTAGGGCTTACAAGGCCCCTGTTGCTGATGAAGAACTCCAGCAAAAGCCCCCTGGTGCAGGGGTGCATCCAGCCTGACCGGTGGGTTTGGGGTGCGCACGCGCCCAAGAGCCCAAACCTGAAATCTTGCATTCCAGGCCCCGATGCCACAAACCCTACAGTGAGCTTGATCAAGATCTCGGTCTTGGGATGGAAGGCTTACTAGCCCTGTAGAAATGCAGCACTTTGCCGAAAAAGGAGCCTTAAGTCCCTTGGATGGGGGCCCCGGTCAAACCCCAAAGCCCTCAGCCCCAAAAACATCCTAATTAACCCCTAAAAGCCCAACAAGCCTAAGCTTCCCAAACCCCAAAACCCGCGATCCTCAACCCGAAGCCCGCACATCCCAAAGCCCGAACCCTAAGCCCTAAGCCTCAAACCGCTGCTTCCGCTCCCAGGAGCCCGAGCCCGAAGCGCCGAAAACGCGCAGCCAGCCGTAGCCGGAGCCGCAGCAGGCAGCATCGCGATGCTGTGCGGCTTGCATGCTCCGTGTTAAACCTTAAGCGTTGCTCCTTAAACCCGGAGCTCGAGGGTGTTTAAATCATGCATGCTTTGGACTTTCGACGTGAGTCACTAGGTGCTGTTCGTGCTTTGAGTAGCTTGAATGGACGTTGACCCGCCGGTGTATCAGCCGGTGTATCGATTCCTGCTGTCGCTGGTGTGTTCTTGCTCTTCATGCTTGTGGTGACGTTGTCTCTTCTAACCGCATCTACTCACAAGGCTTGGTCACGCTGGCACCAGTGAAAATAGAGAACCCGTCGCACTCCGACGCAGGCGCCGCAGGAAAGACAGCCCGGCTAAGAAGGAAAAGGGCGGCGGAGGAGGGGCACCGAACCTCAGGGGAATGGGTCAATCTCCGGCGTCGGATTCGAGTTTTATGAGGGGTTTAAAATTAGAGGGGTTAAGGGTATGATTAAGGGGGTCATAGAAGCTTTGCCAAGGTTTCATCAGGGCCTCTGCACGGGTTTCAAAAGGCTTGTGAGGTGTTCAGCTTCTGCTGGGGTTACAAATTTTAGGGCTTGGGGCTTGATAGAAAAAGAACCTCAACTGTCGCAGCATCACAAGCCCACGCTCACCCTGGCAGACCCGTGAGGGGCCTCGAGGCATCAGCGAGCTGCAGGGCTTCTGATGGAGGAGGTTTTTTCCAGGCTCGCAGGTATCCAGCTCTACATCTCACCACGAGCCTTCCAAGGGCCGAAGCTCCGCCGCGAGCCTTCCAGGATCCTGTAGCTGGTTGGCACGGGCTGACAGGCTTACAGGTTGGTGGTTCACGCTTGGCTTGGCGAAGTGCCTTTTTACTGGCGCTTCCATAGCCATCTATTGTGCAGATGTCCAAGAACCCGACAGTTCTAGCATCAGCGTGGAGCACAAGCCCTTAGCGTGAACTCCTTGAGAGCAAAGCTCCAAGTGAGAGTCATCACAGCTATACACACACCGCAACTTCACTGCTTCGAGTATTCTAGTGATGGTCGAGTACTATCGATATTGCTTTGATTGGTGTTGTTCCCCATAACCCTAAACCCTAAGCTCTTCTTGCCACCAGTATTGCTAGCTGTCGAGCTGCAGGATGGTCTTATAGGCTTTCGATGATTAGAAATCGAGTTCGCAGATTGAACAACAGAGCAACGACCCTGAAACCCTTTGAGCCCTAAACGCAAAGCCCTAAAACCCTAACAACTCTTGGCAGGTTATTACCCAACTCCTAAAGCAGCAAAACCGCTACGATTTAGGATGTAGAGGCTGGGCCCCAGGCCTAAATCCTAAAAGCTTGGAACCCAAACCCGAATCGCCCAAGTCCGAAAGCCAAAGGTACAAACGGTGGGAAGGAGCCTTGCATTCCAAAATTTGATGCGAGGGGGTTACACTGCTGTCAGGGTTCCTTTCAGATAGCCTTACACCCAATCCCGAGACTCAACAAAAAGCCACATACACCCCTAATCCCTGAATTCGATCTGCAAGCCCTGCAAAGCAAAAGCTTGATTTCCCTTCGGGGTTCGGTTCAACCGAAGACGGCACCCGACCGCCCAGTCCCTCTCCATAAACACTCTCGCGGCTCTCCTGGGGCAACGCCGACGTGGATTGTGGGGTTCAGGGTTTGTAGCCCGAAACCCTAAACCCTATACCCGAAGCAAGGAAGGTTTGACAAGATAGAGTATCGGCTGAGGAATGAGGGGTTTCGGGACTCAATGTTACGGGTTTCATGGCACAGGCGTGGATAGGGCCGTAGAGCCTAGGGAGTCTAGGGTTTCTTGTAGGCTTAGTTTAGATAGAGTCATTGACGGTTCAGGGTTCAGGCTATAGGGTTAGGCGTTCATTGCGTGCCATTGTTTTGGTTGGTCGGTTTATGCATTCCCGACAGAGAACTCTGATACTTCGACCTTCAGCACCAAGTACCAACAGCCGTCCCGGGAAGGTGAACACTAAGAGTCAGAATGAGCCTTCGTTCTATAGATCAGAGTCAGAGTCCGTCTTCCTCGTGCTAGTCAGATCATGGGACCATATCCGTCATCGCCGTTTCATCATCACTTCTTGATTTTCCTAAGCATCATGAGAATCGGGCAGAAAAGCGGGAAAAGGCTATCATTCCAGATTCTCGGCCCCAGTAGGCCAAATCCCTAAACCTTAGGCTCTTTGCCAGGCTCCCGGAGAACAAAGACGCCGGCAATCCCGAGAGTCAGCTGTCCGACAATCCTTTGTATCGTGGGCCTTGCGACAGTTCTGGGAGGGTTATATGAGGGTTTTATCAATAGTTTGATCTTGAAATCGGAACCTTTTGCCTGTGTGTACTGGGTCCCGGCTCAGGAACTAAACAACCTCATTGTTGTAATCTCTCAGCTGTCGGAAGCTAGGGTTGAAGAGCATCTATTTGGCTTGGTCTTCCAGCAGCTCCTTCCGTTTGCCTTCGAGTTTCTCCGCATTCAGGACCCTGCCAGCATGTAGGGTTCAGGCTCCATATTCCGACGCAAGGTCTTCGTTAGGCTTTCGACACGCATCAATGAGTTCTCATTCAGGATGCAGGCGCAAGCCTGAAGCCTTTAACTCTACATGGCTGCTAAAAAGCTCTAACTTGGATCGGGCTTGGCGCCTTCACAAGCTGCATTGATAGGTAGCAATGCAGATTCTGAGCATGCGGGATTTGCTTTGTTTCTTCCTAGGCCCTAGCTTTGGACTTGCACCTATCGTCTTCCGCTGATGAGCAATACAGTTGGCTCAACCCCTCCAGATTGCAGCATACACGGGTGCTTCAAAGTCGAACTACTAAAGTTTAGGCACCTACATGATCCGCTTCTTGGCTATCGTGTTCACGGATCCCAAGCTGTGCAGACTTAGGGTTCCGGCGTGTCTGGTGTGAGTCCCTAAACCTACACCATACACCTGCACAGCCCTGTATGATGGCAACAGTTGCTCAGACGCAACTTGCGACGGGCTCGCGACTGCATACATCTTCACTGGAATCCTCCCGAAGCCCTCGCCCCCCAGAATCCCTTTTAGTGCTTGTGTTGTACAGGCCTTTATTGCATGGCTTCGGCGTTGTGCCAGACTGGTTCTAGACCCCGGTTTCGTACTCTTTCTCGTTCCCACCCACACACTAATTCGCATGCCAAGAGATCTTCATGCCTGTACCGAAGGATTCATCTCCAAAACCCAGGGTTGCGGTGTTTACGGGCTTACAACACCTAGGAAAGCAACAAATCAGGACCGAACGGTTGATCTTGCCTAGGCCCTGAGACCATGCAGGACAACACCAAGGGTGTGGCCCTAGAGCCCTGAAACCCCCTAGGCCTAACTGAAGACCCTGCGACCTTAAACGGTAACCTTGCTTCAACACGGAGCTAACCGAGCCCTCCACCTAAACTGCCATAGTCATGGATCCCTGCTTTGGGTGCCAGGAAAAAAGTGACGAGCTGAGAGGAGCGTCCTGATGAGTGGTGAGACATGCTGGCTATGCCATGCCGACGTTCACAAGAAATATATTATGTGGACATGTACCTGGCATACAGCAGGAATCATCCTAATATGAAAAGGTGAAGAATGCAACCAGGGAGAAGCAGCGCATGCAATGACAACGGCAGTGAGCACAAGACGGCCGAGAAGACATGTAGAAGATTTCAGACGATAGCTCGGCGCATCTCACTCTGGGATGCCATTGGTCTCATCCTCGGTCGTGAAAGCAGGGTTGTTCAGCGCATCGCCGGAGCGAGTTCATGATGCTCAAAATCTCGACCCCCCCCCCTCAGCAGCTCGGAGATGTAAGCAGCCCCCATCGCTCCAGCAATCCAGCTCGAAGCTTGGATTGGGCCATGCTGTCGAACAACCCCTAACATAGCGGCTGATCCACTGTTGAAGGAAGCAGGGAATCAGCGAATATTAGTTGAAAGGCTGGCAGCAGCTCCTCATAGAGCTGAAAGGGCGCCGGCAGAAGCATGGCACTATCGCGGGAAAGAGGGGCTCTGATACCAAGTCATTCCTCCTGGCTCCTTTGTATGAGTTCTGGCTGCTAGTATATGTCGTATTGTTTCTGACACTAGTGGTGGCCCTCTTGATCTTGCATCAGCGTGATTACATATAGCGCCGACACATCCCATATGACAGCTCAATCTCTCGTTCGGATGCAAGCTAGGACACAGAGTTAAAGGCCTGATACCTGTTGACATTCTGGCGGCATAGGACTCAAATTGTGGATAGATACGTCTCTGTTTATTCAGCTGAGCCTGACCGTCAGGCGGGCCTGGATGAAGCTCTTGTACTCTTAGATGAGCCTAAACCCCGACACCGAAATCCAAAGCCCAGATGTCTACAGCAATGAACCCTTTGAGTTGTGTTCTGGGTACCGACAGCCTTGGACCTGAAGACTCAAGCCCTACACCCCCAGAAACCCATAATCCCGTAACCCAGAAACCTCATGATTCAAGACCCCTGAACCCTCAACCCTAAGCTCCCGATCTTGGGACGTGTATTGTTATTTGGCAGCTCAGGGCTTCAACATTCTGAAACTTTCGGGTTCTTTGATGGTCTCGAGTTGAGGCTTAGGGGCAACTTAGGGTTCTAGGGCGACTGCCAAGTGCTTTCGGGCTTCTCCCGGAGGATTTTGCCCGATGCACACGGCCTGGGACTGGGCCGAGGAGCCCTCGACCAACGAGTGAAGTCGAGACAAAAAGGACAGGTTGCCTAGAGAGCGAGTTATAGGCATGTGTGAGAAGGCCTCATAGGGATGGCTACGATAGCTCGAAAACTCAAAGTTGCATGTGTCCAATTTTGGCAGAAGGATGGTGAATGCGAAAGGAGGGAAGAAGAGTAACAGGAGCGTGGCAGCTCGGACGTGGACGAGCAAAGATGATCGTGGTCGTCCAGCCGCAGTCGCATCAGTTAGCTATGTTTGTAGTGTAGTAGTCGCCGTCGTAGCAGTAGCAGTAGGAGTAGGAGTAGGAGTTGGAGGAGTAGGAGTTGTAGGAGTAGCAGGAGATAGGACTAGTAGGACTAGTAGGACTAGTAGGATAGGACGAGTAGTACGAGTAGGACGAGTAGGACTAGTAGGAGTAGGAGGGGGAGTAGGCGGAATGGGAGGAGCAGCAGGAGCTGTAGCAGTGGCTGTGTAAGTAGAAGTAGCAGTGGCTACATCAACGACAGGCAGTGGTGTATTTCGTGATCATCGCTTGGATGACGAAGAGGGTTTTTATGCCGCAATCAGGACGCATGCGCCTTAGAATATGATGAGTTCTATTCTTTGAAACGGTAGGCGTTGGTGCTACTTCTTCGCCGAGAGTATCTTGTTGACATTGTCCTACACCTTCAATCATGGGACTCTCTCTAGGCCCTAACTCATGCATCCAAGCGTGCCCAGCCACTGAAGAATCCACCAAGCCCACCTCCAGATGCGCTGTAAAACTTATGAAGCCGCCAACCCGGCAACTCTGAAGCGCTCCCCAAGCCTTCACCCGACGACCTGGACTTTGTAGGGGTTACAAAAGGGTCCTTATAAGGGCTGCTACAATCCCCGAAAGCCTGCCTTAAGTCCTAAAGTCTTTCAACTCCTCCCAGGATCTTCGCCCCGGGGCAAGCGCCCAGAGTCGCTGCAGCGAAGGGAGCCGGGGCAGCGCCTTCCAAAGCGGCACAGGCCTTCCCTTGCCGGGTTCAGGGGTTCGGGGTTGGGGGTTTAGGAGTTTAGAGGGTTTCGGGGTATAGTAGGGCTTCGACGGCTTAGGGGTTCAGGGGTTCCAGGATTCAGAAGTTCGGGGCTTCGTTGCTGTACTTTTCGCTGGGTGGGGTTTCGGGTTGTTGAAGGCGATTTAGCCATGTCAGTTTTTGGGGATGTAGGGGTTCGAAGCCCACATCTCGAACCTCAAGATTTGAACCTCAATGCATGCGCTTCTCAGAAGAGAAAGATACCCTCACTTGCTGTGTCCTTGGCACCCCACAAGAAAAGTCCCAAATTCTCACTGTCCGTTCAAGACCACGATGCTAGTGATTGATAATAATTTAACGTGGTGTGTCTGCATGAGTGAGTTTACTAGAGCTCTTGCTCTTGCGCCCTTGTAGGCACGTATGTCCCAATACGGTTGTAGATCCGAAACCATCCGGTAAACTTTAACCCCTCCAATCCTAAACATGAACCCGAAAACCCAGAGCCCGAATCATGATAAGCACAGCCCCTAACTCCGAACCGTAAATCCAAACCTACCCCCGAAACCCGGTCGACCCATTAACCAAACTCCAAACCCCGAAACCCCAAAGCCTAAACCCTCAACCCCCAAACTCCATTCCCCAAAAGCCCCGGCTCCCAAACTCATGAATTCAGAATCCTCCAGCCCTTGATAGTGCTAAGCACTTAGTCTGCGCTTGAAGCCCTTGAGAAGCCCACTCCAAATTCAGCCCCCCGCGCCTAAACCCTCAACCCAAAGCCCCCCCAAACCGCCCAAAAAACCCCTCAAACTCGGATTTAGGGTCTAGGGACAAGTCCATAAGCCCCCAAACCCTAAGCCCCTTTAAATGGGCCCCCCAAAATCGCCCTTGGAGCTCCCAGGAGGCGCCCAAGGCCGCTCCAAAGGCGCCGCAGGCGGCGCCGAAGAAGGCGCGACGACTGGGGGCTGAATTTTGCTACCAGTAGAAGAAGAAGAAGTAGTAGTAGTAGTAGTCGTAGTAGTAGGAGTAGTAGTAGTAGTAGTCGTAGTAGTATGAGTAGTAGTAGTAGTAGTCGTAGTAGTAGTA
>CAJNJA010006430.1:4484-16919 GCA_905231915.1 Symbiodinium necroappetens
TTTATATCATCAACC
The DNA here is from genome assembly GCA_905231915.1 of Symbiodinium necroappetens. NCBI lineage: Eukaryota > Dinophyceae > Suessiales > Symbiodiniaceae > Symbiodinium > Symbiodinium necroappetens. Next base: position 4,500 of record CAJNJA010006430.1, read on the forward strand.
GTAACACCCAAACCCAAGCAGGGGTTGAACTTGAAAGTTGTGCTTCGAAGACCGAGCTTGCTGGAAGTTCCCACGGAGTTTCGGCGTGTAGAACCGTTTCCATGACTGAACTGGGAATCAGGGCATGGCACATACTATGATATCATAATAGACGAGGATGCCCATCTAGCTTCGGGAGTCGGTCGTGAAGTCGTTTTCACAGGTACCTTGTGTAAGGAGCAGTTCTCACATCCTCTTCGGGTTTGAGGCTCAAGGATGTTCAGACTGTTTTTTTTTTTTTTTTNNGGGGGGGGGGGGGTATGGTGATTACTTAGGGCAGGAAGAGAGGTAAGGTGTGAGCTTTCCATTGAAGGCATGTTGGTCCACCCAGCTGGGCTTTTGGGACGGGGCAGGGCTAGCTGATTTGCGGTGTAGGGCTGGGGAGTTCAATCAGCCTATGTCGGGGTGTTTTTTTGTACGCTATGGGCTGTGCTGAAGGTTTCTGGTGGGCCCCTTGATCCAGACATCAGGTCTTGAATTTGCAAGATGAGGAGTTGGTGAATGTGTAGGAGGAGGATCCTCCCGAAATGCCATAGAAAATGCACTGCAGTGGGTGACAGATTTGTTGCGCAGCTGAGGATGATCCAGAGGAACCCGAGCAAGGGCACCAGCCGAAACGTCCACCGCCTGGGCCCTGGCTTTTGGCTTCGGCTGGATGTCTGAAGAAAGCCTTAAGTTCGTTGCAGAAGGCTTAGTTTCACATAGCTGCACAGCAGAACAAGCATTTTAACCATTTACTAAGTCGCTGTACATCGTTATGGTTTCGTTTCGTAACTAACTTATGGAACTACTATGAACTACTGCTATACTACCCCTGCTTGTCAAGCATCCAGAATCCGCATTTTCCACGAGTGCTTGAACCCCAAGCCTGTAAGCTTCACTCTGACAACTCCACATAGCAATCGCCGAAATCCCGAACTTTCGCTGTTTGATAGAATCACTCGCTAAATCCCAGCCCGTCCATTGGGCTCTCCGTTTGAGCTATCTTCCTCAGTTCAAAAAAGGGATTTCGTAGTCTCTGGGTGCTCCTACTCGCCGACCTCGGTCTACACGTGGCACCGGCTGGTATTAAACTTCTGGGTCATAAGTGCTTGCACTAGGCGATGCTGATATGAAGCAACCAGTGAAACTTATTCGTGGGCTGGCTATGCCTCAGCGAAATAGAAAGGTTGCACGCGACTTTGCGGATCTTGGACGGCCACTGGCTTCGGGTAGCTTCCACTTGCTCCGGGATTCGTGCATTCCGGTCTTAACACACACCTTGGCAGCTCTGAACGAACGGATCGGTGTTGCTGTGACCTGCACTCATGTCTTGTCCTGCACGGCAAGACTTCATGAGGGATGCACGTGAGAGGACGTAGGGATGCTGGTGGCCGACTGCTGCGAGTTCGCCACAGAGCAGTCTGATTTTCTGATTTAGAAAAAGATTCTGGGTTTTGACCAGCCAAACAGGGGAAGTAGGCCCTGAAAGCTCAAGGCTTAACTTACGGCACTCAGGGGCAGCCTGTTGCTGAAATTTCGGCTCCAAGCGACAGATTTCAATTTGATTTTTTTTCAATTTCAGCTCCAAGCGACAAATTTCGTTTGATTTTTGATTTGACTTCATTTTGATTTTTTAATTTTTTGGATGGGTTTTACAAATCGCCTGTCTTATAAAGCTATCCAGGATCATAAAACCGGGTTTCGGTTCCACAGGCGGACATTCTCATGGCTGGCCCTAGCTGCGTCAATTTCAGTCGGGTGCGGCCGGATGCCACGAAATTCGTTGGCTGCCTCAAGCCCGAAAACGCCAATTGCGAAGGCTGTGAGTCGAACACCACTTACACCCATGGCTTCCGGGACGCCGCAGCTCGCATGCAATGCACATTCTGCATTTATGAGAACATGGCAACCGTCATGCACCATCGCAAGGAGCAAATGGAGGAAGACATGCGCGCTGTGCATGAGTTGGCAAGCTCGTGTCGTCGACCAGTCTCGGCGAATCGGATCCCGTGGATTTTATTCAGCGGTGCGAGCAATGCTTGGTGGATAAGCGGTCATCTACTCACGTGGAAGGCTTTTGGGAGGACAACTTGGCGAGCCAGCCTTTTCCCATCAAAATCCAAACGCGATTCCGGACGGGATTTGGAGCATGCTGTCGGCATCAGCACCCGCGTGCTGCCAACCAACTCTTTTGGAGTGCCCGCCTTCAGCGCTTTTCGACCCGCACGGAGCATTTGCGCCTCCGAGGCATTTCCCGGGAGATTCTTCAACCCGGGGGCCGCGCATTCGTTGGGTCAAAAGCGGTGTTTGTTGCCCGGGTCGATGCAGTCGGAAACGAACAGCAGCCTCGCAGCAAAGAGTCCTGCCTTCCAGCACTGCATCCAGCAGCAAAGCGCGGTCCAGTCCCGCCACATCCAAAGCTGTCAAGCGCAAATTGAATTTCAGTGATGGTCCCGCTTCCAGTTCACGTCCCTTCGGCGCATGCGCCGCAAGGGCCCTGCAGCGTCAGGCCGAAAGCGCGGCCACAACAACAAAGGCACAACAACAAAGGCGCGATTCTGAAGCTGGCGGGCAAAAAGTGGCCGGGCTGCGTCAGTGGGACAAATTGAAGGCTGCAGGGGGATGGTTAGTAGCAACCGAGTTTGACGAAGCATTCAGCCCGCCTTAAACTCCGACCATGGACCTTGCGGCTCAAAATAGCCCAAGAGCCTTTCATGATGTGGTCTTGGAGCCCTAAGGCCTTGAACTAACATGAGGCCTGGGGTTTTGCATCTTGTTTTTGAGCTGGAGTGGGCGTTGAAACTCTTTTGCGCCCGTTCGCTATACCCGCTACCAGGTCACCGGGGGCATGTGGGACGCTGGACGCATCTTGCATCGCACCAAAGTGTAGAAAAGATTACGGGCTGTAAGTCCTCAAGGTTCTAAAGCCGTATAACCCTGAAACCCAAGGTTCAGGGGCGAGGGGTGCAGCCGTCAGCCGGTCTTGAAGTGCGGGGTTTAGAGCTTACAACATCAGGAGGAGCTTTGCGTTTAGAGTCAGAGTTTGGAGCGTCGGCCTCGATTCGATTTGGCAGCCCTTCTTAGTAGCATGGCAAAGCCTTCAAAACGACTGAAAGTAATTTCAGTAGCTGTTGTGTAATTAAGTTACTATTACTATATAGGAATATTAATATATTCAGAATATTTTTGCTTGTGTTGCTTCAGGGCTGGGGTTCAATGATTCAGGACTGGAGTGAGGTTCAAGGTTTCGGGTTCCGACCGTTTGGATTCTCCAGAATGTTGGCAGTGAGCTGCGCTGCTGTCCGTGAACTAGAGTATACTAGAGTTGCGAAAGATCGCCTTATGCAAGGCCAGAGCACCTCCAGAGCACCTCAATCAGATCCAGCAAAAGCTGAAAAGCAACACCGCAGCTCCAAATCGTAACTCTTTGACCCGTGCCTAACCTGAGTGATGAAAGCCACACACATGCCTTCATGAAGTTGCCCACCGAAAGTAGGGTTTCCAACCCGCAACACCCCAAAACTCGAATTCCATATTAAAAGTCTTCATCGTGCAGGAAGAATCATAGCATCAACCAGCGTCGTCATTGCTGTATGCGAAGCTAGGCCTACCGCCTGGCGCCCCGGAAACCGAACCTGAACCCTAGGCTGTGAAGTTCCGAAACAAGAGTACAATCCCGAAAGCCCTCGAGCCCTAGAAGACCTTATAAACAGCGTTACATGCACCCTGAACCCCCTAGAACCCAACAGCCCTACACCTCAAACCCTAAACCCATAACCCCTAAACCTCTAAGCCCCTAAGCCCCTAAGCCCTGAACCGCTAAACCCTTAATCCCAACCCCCGTCCCCAAGATCCCAAGAAAGCCCTGAGATCCCAGGATGTGGCAGTACGAAGCCGAGAGGGCCGAGGGCCGGAACTACACGCACTCCAAGACCACGCTGATCCAATATCCCAAAGAGGCGCCGACCCCAGAGCCTTAGAGGATTTGGGATATTAGGAGTTAGGGTTTAGGACCCAGGGCCTAAGAGGATTTGGGATCGTGGGTGTTGTTATTAATAATTCATAGTCATGATATAAAGCAGGAAGGTAACACTGTATGACATATAAGATGAGAAGGAAGGTAGAATCTATGTGCATCTTGCCGCGACTATTGTTGTGTGTTTTTTTGTTTGGGTTTTGGGCATACAGGAGCTCTGGGTTGGTGGAGTTTGGGGTTTAGGATCTATAGATTCCTTGGCCCCTCTAGACCCCCACGCTTCCATCTCATCATGGCTTAAGGAAGCTTCTTCGCTAACAAGCCCTTATAAAGCGAATAAGGAGGCTTCTTCATGGATCGGCGACTGCTTGCGAGGTTCACGGGTAGGTTGTCGGCTGGTAGAGCGGACTTGTGTTTGGGGTTTTAGGCTTCAGGGTTTAGGAGCTTTGGGTTTGGGGTTTAGGGGCTTAGGGCCGCTTACGAATATCAGCGTTGGTACGTAGTAGCGAGAACCTACTGTCGGCATGTGCTTTGTGCGTAGCTATTGCTTTCATGTTCGCATCATGCTAAAGTTTGTAGTTGTGCCCCTCAGGAAGTATGAGGTATTCTCGGCAGTGACACTCGTATTGGTCCTGCGGGGCGAGAGTCGAGCTTCGATTGTTGCAGTAGAAGCAGGAGCAGGTACAGCAGTCGTCGTCGTGCTCGTGGTGTTGACTCTGCCAGTTTGCACAGTGCAGTTGGTAATGATGGTCGGGTGGAGTGCTCTCCTACCAAGCCCTGTCTCCCTCTCTCTGTGTGTGTGTGTGTGCGCGCGCGCTCCGGATGCAGGGGCGAACATGTGAAGGCAGGGTCTTCACTGACGCTCGTCACTATTTACCCATGGCCCATATCCCCAGCAGGCAAGACAAACATGCACTTATCAGGACTTCCCAAGCATTCGCGAAAACCGTAACAGAAGTCCTACTTAGTCCAGAATTTCCCTTTGGGGTTGAAGTGCGTCTGAACGCTTAGAGCTTCGGTGGTTCAGGCTGGAGGGGGGCAGGTAAGAATGCAGTTTCCCAGAAATCAAGAAAAAACTTCTGTGGCGCTTCGAAGCCCTGCGCCCGAACCCCAACTACACCCAAATCGCTGCCACCAGAAGATTGCGATAGAGCCCAAAATGAGAGTTTCCCTAATACAAGGGGATACCTTATATTGGGGTCCTCATCCTGAGGATCCTACTATTCTAGGGTACTATATTCGGGTCCCCTACTTTCGGAAACCCCCCAAGATTCATAGAGCAGGAGGATCCTAGAAGATCCGGAATCCTCTGAGTGCCATGAATATGCGCCTAAAAACAGGTCGATGGTATGAACAGTAGCAACAGATTAAGAGCAACTTATGAGCAAACCTCGTCCTTAAAGTTCTCCTCATCATCGTAATATGGGTAGTTCTCAAAAATAGGGTCCAGCTCTCAAGGTCTTTTCTTTTTTAATAAGGGTGCCGTACTATATTGGGGGCCCAAAAAGGGATCCTAATTTAGAGAACTACCCATATGAAGAGAGCTCTGATATGTTCTGGGATGGCCTCAGGTTTGCTTCGCGCTGGAGGCTCGCTCTCAGCGCTGTTTATGTTCTCCCTTGCGCTCGGAGCGTGGGCTTTGCAAGCTGGTTGACAATTGTGCGTGAGGTTGCAGGGAGGGGGTGTGCGGGGTTTAGGGTTCAGAGTCAGATACGTAGGTTTCAGAGATGTTTCGCTTTTTTCTGCCTGAGGTTTGGGACTATTTGGATCTCTTGGATTGTGATCTTGGGGAGGTGAGGCCTTTCCGTTGTCAGGACTCTACCGGATTTATTGGCTCCAGCTCCAGATTCCTCAAACTAAACCTGCAAGCCCTCGACTCGCAATTCGACTGCGCAGAGAGGTCATAGAAGACTAGCGGACAGTCCCAGGGTTTCGTCTATAGGCCTTGTAGGGTCTGTGTGTTTCAACTTCATGTGATATTCTTAAGTGGCTGTTATCACTGGAGCTGACTTCGTGGTGGAATGCTGTAGTCCATACTTGGAGGTTCATGGGTAGTTATAAATGGGGTCATAAGTAGGGTAACTAATTATAGTTATAACCCATATTAGGGGACTTATGACCCCACTTATAACTACCCATGAACCTCCAAGTACCCACCACACGCCTCGCTCTTGTTTTCAGGACCGCTACCAGGCGCTGCGCGCACTGCAAGCGAAGGCCAGATGGGGAGACAGACTTACCCTTCACCGGGTTTCCTTAGCTGGCCTTACCTAAACCCCCAAAAAAGTAGTTAAAATAATGGCCCTAAACCCACAAAAGGCGATTATTCTACATACTTTTGGGGTCCAGGTATTCGACAGAGAGGATCCCGGGCTTGGATCGTGATCGAGGTTTTGGTTCTGCGGCGAGAGCTCTCGGAGTCTTAGCTTGACATGCGCAGTTGTAGTTTGTGCGATTTCGGGCGGCGAGCCATTGCGAGGAAGCAGAGGTGTCAAAGACTCTATCGCCGTCGGCGCGCAGGATTTGCAAGGTTTTGACGGTTTAGGGGCTTTGCCGTTTAAAGTTGAGGGTCTTAAGCAAGGTTTGTAGGGTTTTGGGCTTACGGTTTAGGGTTTTGGGTTTAGGTCTTAGGTCTTAGGGTTTAGGGCTTAGGGTTTAGGGTTTATAGGGTTCTATCGACCCTAAGCCCTAAACCCCCAGAGTGCCTCGGACTCCGTCTGAATCTTCTGCTTCTCTGCGTTGGCCTGGGCTTCCTCGCAGGTCTTCACAAAGATCCGCAAGTCCATGGAAGTCGAGCTACAAACCTTTTAAAACAATCCCCTGAGCCCTAAACCCTAAACCCTATATTAAAAAAACTAAACCCAAAGCCCCAAACCCAGACCCTATACAGTGTTCGGAGGTTTTTGGGTTTCTGGATACTATAATGGGTTGAGGTTGCAAGGTTCGGGGTTTCAGCGGGTTCAGGGTCTGTGCGTGAAGGGCTGCATCGGGCTTTAAGGACAAGGAGCAGTGACCGAGTATCAAGGTGACTGCCTTCGGAGGGCAACCTCTCGTCCCGCTGTAAGATGCTGGACGGTAGGTTTAGAGTTTTAGGGTTCAGGGTTTCAGGGTTTAGGGTTTATGCATGAGAGTTCAGGATTAGAGTAGAGCATGTAGGCCTGAAGGTGTTAAAGCTTCCTGTCGGGTTGCAGCTTTGTATTTCTGGCAGGCGGTCCTTTGTAGTGATCGTGTAGTTTGCCTGGCCATCTGCAAGAATGACCTTGAAGAAGTGGGAGTTAGGATTAGGGGGGCCCTTGGGGATGTAGACCCTCTCAACAAGGTCCCCTTTAAGAGGGCTACAAGTAGGGTTCAGAAGGGTCCCCTTTAAGGGGTCTCCCTAATACCACCTTGAAGAAGGCAGGTTTAGGGTCCAGGTGTTCAATATACTTAGGCCTTGAAGAGGGTTCCGATATAGGTATTTCAAGGCCTATAAGGCCTAATGTTGTCTTCATGTTTATAATCCCCCCCGGCAATTATAAATTCCGGCCCCCGGAACGCAATAATAAACCCTACGTAATTACAAATCCCGTCCCGGAAATCCTTTTTTTTGGAGTGTACACTTTATGGCAATGCTTCCCTTCTTTGCTGGAGGTTTGAGCGGTCTGGACACCTCACACTTAGTCTTTCGTAGCCCCCGCGCCATTGCTCGCGAGATATACAGAGCCGGCATGTTCGTCGGAAATTTCTAGTGTCGAAACGCAGCCCAACAGCAAAGTCTCGACACCTTGACCCCCATGTGAACTTCTCGAAGTTTAGGGTTCAGGGGTTAGGGGTTTTGGGGTTTAGGGGTTTTGGGGTTTAGGGTTTAGGGGTGTAGGGGTGTAGGGGTTTAGGGATTTAGGCTTGAGGGTTCAGGGGTTAGGGTTTAGGGTTTCTGGGAGTTTTTAGGGTATACGGTTTAGGGTTTCTGGCGGTTTAGGGTTTAGGGTTTCTGGGGGGTTAGGGTTTGGGGTTTCTGGGGGTTTAGGGTTTAGGCTTTCTGGGGGTTTAGGGTTTAGGGTTTAGGAAGCTGAAACTCTCGATCCATAAACCCGATAAACCTGACACGAAAGCCCATATAAACACTAACACTAATGGCCCTAAGAACTAATAACCATCACCCATAACCCTCATCACCCTTCCCTAAACCTTAAACCCTAAACCCTAAACGCTCATGAAACCTGACACCCCCAAAAATGTTGGGGGAAGTCCGAGCTAGAACTCTCGTGCCCAACTGGCCCCACTTCGCATTTGAGCCCTGGCTTTGCTTTAGAAAACCGGGTTTAGGGTTTACCTTAACCCCAAATATCCGATCCCTTTTAAGGACCTCTATAAAGAAATCATAATAAGGAGCCCTAGAAAGGTAGGGTCTTTGGGGGTCCAGGTAGGGTTTAAGGGTTCAGGGGGCCCGGCCCTTCAGGCTTTAGCCAAGGTGGTATAGGGGTGTGTACCTGTGTGCTAGGGTTTAGGGTCTATAGGGTTTGGGGGTTTCGGGTTTAGGGGGAAAGGGTTTAGGGGTTAGGGTTTAGGGTTTAAGGTTACTGACCTGTGGGTACTTTAGGCGAGTCTACACGGTTTCATGGACAGAAGTAACCCACTAGAAAGGTGACTGGGCTTCCAGGGAAAGGGCTCTGGGCTAATTACTCCAAAACCAACCCTAAACCCTAAACCCTAATCACCCTAAACCCCTAACCCCTAAACCCTAATCACTCTAAACCCTAAACCCAAATCACCCTACACCCCAAGCCCCTGTTTTTTTCGGCGGGGCAATGTGCCTTGCGTCTGCTTTGGACTCGGGTGCGATGCGAATTGCCGAGGATCTATCAGGATGAGCTGTTGTGATGCTTCTTTCAAGGCTCTAAGTATAAGGGCTCGACAAGGGCTCTTCTTGCAAAGGGTCTACAAGGGCTCTTATGACAAAGGCTCTATGAGAACTCTCATAGAGGCAGATAAGAGCCTGAAGAGCCCAGCAATTCATCCGAGACTTGGGGTCTGGACGTTGGGGGAGGAAAGTGTACCTCGGGACTTGGGCCCTGGCTGAGGAAGCATTCATAGCACTGTGAAGTAGTGCATGAAACTTTCAAACAGGGTTACACAACAAGGGGGGTCTATGATTGCTTTTGGAGGAGTCCTTTCATGAAGCTATAGCAGCTAGGATACGCTAGTTTCTAGCGTTTTCTGCAAACAAGCATCCCCGAATTCACACACCAAGGCGCCATGCAGTAGGCCCAAAACCGCAGAATCTTCGCACATGAGGGCTAAGGCCTTGAGGCTTAGAGTCGTGCGCTTAGTCTCTGTTCGGCCCATGCCAGTGCAGATCACTTGTTGTTTCTATGGAGTGGACCTTATAGAGTGTTTTTGAGGGTGCATACATTGCGATTGTGCCTCGGATGTCGCACCAGCGAAAGCGTGCATATTGAAGGCCAAGACATCCGACACGAAAATGCGGAAGCTGTGGCGAAACAGGGTGCCAAGCCTTAATCGCGACCTCGAAACCGTTTCGGGTGTAGGTCTGGAACCTGAGCCAGCGGCTCCGCCTATCTCAGTTGAAGCTTTCGTGTATAGGGTTTAGGGTTTAGGGTATAGGTACCTGACTTATCTTCCAATCTTAAGACTAATTACATGTTATTGCAGACCATCCAGGCAGCGGCACGAACAAAAAAAGCAACACGATTGACATGATCGAAAAGAGGAAAATCGATCACCTCTACAGATGTCTCTTCCCACATCAAAGGAAGAGACCAAGACTGCAGGAACCACTGGTCGATGTTGACTCTATGAGGGCTCTGCGCGCGATCTTCATGGGGCTTTATCGTCCTTCCTCGGCGGCTCTATAAGGGCTCAACGGTAAGGGTTTTAGGATGTTTTAGGGTTTCGAGATCAATATTATAGAGGCAATTACATAACCTCATTCTATAGAAACTCAGCTCTCCGCCACAAGCCGCAAGCTCTTACTATCTCCGAACACCCGGTTCACTCTTGGGCTCCCTGGACATCTTCTGCTGCACTCACCTCACCTCTTTCGGCGCGTGACTTCCACCAGGAGGGCGCCGCCCCTTCCGGCCACTCCATCCTTGCGTAGTTTAGGGCTTACCCCTAGGCCCCTAAGTAGTTCCTTTTCGGGAATACCTTCTAGGATTCTAAATTTAAACCACCAAAAGGAACTACTTAGGGGCCTATGGGATGGGTAGGGCCTAGAGGTGTATGCTTTTGTAGATGTTAGGGTTCTTGGCCTTAAAACGATTTTGGGGCTTAGAGGTCAAGGGGCACTTCAGGATTCTAGGCTTGGGGGCATGCCAGCCCCTCTAGAGCCGCTGTTGAATAGGGTTTAGAGGTTTAGGGGTTTGGAGGTTTAGGGGTTTGGGGTTTTAGGGGTTTAGGGTTGAGGGGTTTAGGGTCACCAATCCAAATCCAGAACTTCCGGCCGAAAACCTCACCCGCCCTCAAAAAATAATCAAACGAAGACACACGGCTCTCATTCTTGTTAGGGTCGAGCGCCTTGGAACCAAGCCAATCCCCACCGTAAGCGACCCTGCATTCAAGCAACCATTTCCAATTCTCAAACCCAACCTTAGTTGCTGAGTTCATAAGCCCCAAAAAAGTGTACACTTTCAGTTTTATAAGGGTTCATACTATCCCAAACAGGTTTAAAGTGCAGCCATTCAGCTACTAAGCAAAACAGGTTCAGAATGGCACGCCCGAAGCCTTCAATGACCCATACGTATTAAGTGTTTTATATGGCTTGCCTTATAATTAAGCCTCAAACGATCCATATTGATTCGGGCATTACCAATAGGCTCCGTAGTAGTTCCTTTTTGTGGTTGGTATTTTAAAGTAATCCTTAAAAGGAACTACTGAGGAGCTTCTGGGTACTCATCTTTTATGGTTTTCGGGCCCAAACGACCGTAATTCCGATGAGCGATAAACCTACAAACCCGAAACCTGTAAACCCCAACCCTATAAACCATAAACTCTGTCAAAGTCCGACGCCCTAAAACCTCAAACCCAAAACGCTTCTGGGCGAGTGGGAGCCCTCATTCGAGTACATCCCAAGCGCCGTGGTTTAGGATTTGAGGCTTGAGGCCTTTGGTGTTTGGTGTAGAGTTTAGGGAAGGGTTTAGGGGTTTAGGGGTTTAGGGTATAGGGTTTAGGGTTTAGGGAAAAGGGTCTAGGGGTTTAGGGTTTCGGGTTTAGGGCCATTGGGTTTAGGGTTAAGGGCTTAGGGTTTATGGTTGGGTATAGTCTAACTAGGCCCAGTCGCTTCATGGTACGACGCTTGGAGAAGTAGTAGTCCCGATAGGCTTCGACAGGACTCCCCGCATTCCTCAGTAGTTCAAAACATTTAGGGTTTAGGGTATAGGGCTGAGGGTTCAGGGAGCGTGCCGGTTGAGGGTTGAGCGTGGCCTGCCGACACTATGGTCGGGCCAGATTGAAGAGCTCACTAAATGGCAGTGTAAGGGTCGGAACAAGTCATAATCATATCCCCCTGGTAGCTCCTATTTATTTATAGCATAGGCTTCCCGAGCATCATGTTCTTGTCATTGCGGCAGGTAGGCAGGTAGCCAGGTAGGCAGGTAGGCAGGTAGGCAGGTAGGCAGGCAGGCAGGCAGGTAGGTATGTAGGTAGGTAGACAGGTAGGTATGGATGTATGTACGTATGTCGACATTTGTATACATGTGTAAAGACACATATATTCAAATTTATGCAGTTTTACCAGCCAGGCATTAATTGATGCGGGTCTTTGTTTAGGTATCTGGTCTGACTGTATGGAAGTATGTCATACATAGAATCTCAGCCGTCTACTCCGGAAGCTTCACCTTAGGCTACCAAAACCTACTTGCTTTTTTGTCGGGTCCCTATAAATTCTCTATCCAGGGTTTATCGTAAGAACCTACAGAAAAATAGGTTCTAAACCCTAAACCCTAAACCCTGTTCTAGCAGCTTAAGGTATCTGATACCCCAAGGGAGGCTCCTACTTTCAGTTGCAGCTCTCTTCTTTATTCAGGAGCAGGGACCCCAAGGAGGGGTGGGCTAGCCCAACCCCCTAAACCCCGGGACCCAATCCTCGACCCCCGGTGCTAGATCCTAAACCCTGAAACCCGCAACTGCAACTCAAGCCGCTTAAACTTGTCCGGCATGGCCAGGTGAATCTTCTTGACTTGCGTGCGCTTCTTCTTCCGGAAGCGCGGCTCGTGATCTCGGAGCCACTCCAGGACCGCCTCGGGGTTACTTGGAGGTTCATGGGCAGCTATAAGTAAGAGTATGGGGTTCCTTTAAGGGTTTCTGCAAAGGGTTCTATAGGGTTTTGGGGGGTTAGGGGTCGTTATAAGTGGGGTTATAAGTCCCCTTATCTGGACAGTTACCCTACTTGTAACCCCACATATTATAACTACCCATGAACCTCC
>CAJNJA010006431.1:1008-43804 GCA_905231915.1 Symbiodinium necroappetens
TTTAGGCTTTCAGGGTTTAGGGGCTTTAGGCTTTCACGATGGCTCTTTAAGGTAAGGTTTTAGGCTTTAAAGTTTAGGGTTTAGGGTTTACCTGGACCCCAAAGAACCTACCTTTTTAAGGACTTTTATGAGGAAATCATGAAAAGGAACCCGAAAAAGGTAGGTTCTTCGGGGTCCGCGTAGGGCTTAGGTTTCGGGCTCTTGTCTAGAGGTGTCGGAGAGGCTAGGTCTAGAGGCCTCCTCAACAGTTCAAGCAAGGTGGCGCTGGGTTCTACATTGTTCGGTGGGTAGTTCTCTAAACTAGGGCCCTTTTTGGGGTTCATTAAAGATGTCTATAGGGGCTTCCATAAGGGTACTAGAAGGGTGTTATGTGGGTAGCTCTCGAAATTAGGGTCCCTGTTTTGGGGTCCCAAATACTGTATAGTACCACACCCTTATTAAAACGGACCCCCAGAATGGACCCTAATTTAGAGAACTACCCATGTGGGTTCGGGGGGGTTACGTTTGACTTCACGGCCAGGACCCTCGACTTTGTTGAGGGTCTTTGACGAAAGCGCTTCTTGAACCCCTAAAACCACTCTGACCCTAAACCCTAGACCCTAAACCCCATACCATTCATGTAACTCTCGCGGGAACCCTTACAAACCCGGGAAGAGCGACCACTGAGAACCCTGAACCCCAAGACCCTCTAAAATCGAATCCCTATACCCTAACCCGAAGACTCCAAGTCTACAAATCGTACCCACCTTGGGGTCTAAACCTATAAATAGTACCTACTTTGGGCTATTTGGAGTCTTAGGGTAAGGGTCCAAAGGACCCAATAATGAGGTACTTTGGTTGCTAATATTTGGGAGAGTATATGATTATTAGGTACTTGGACCTTAGGGATACACCCTACACCGCGATCCTTAAATCATCGTATTCCCAAAACTTTTTAAACCCTGAGCACTACCTCACTACCGTTGCGTCTGCCAGGGGACCAGTGGGGTCCTCTTTTTTTGAGCAACCTTCCAACACTTCCAACAAAACTGTATAAACCCAGTGATTAATGTGGTTCTCTTTTCTAGCTATTCCCGAAACCCTCCAACCCTAAACCCTGAACCCCAAATCCTAACCCCCTAAACCCTAAACTCCTAAACCCCTACACCCCCAAACCCCTAAAATCCTCAACCCCAAGCCCTAAATTCTTCTGCCCAAGGAACCAATGGGGCTCTCTTTCCTCGCTTCCTCCAGCGTCCGCGTGGTTCGCGCGAAGACCGGCGAGGCATCGCCCCCTATGGAGATGAGAAGCCTGAGAATGCCCTAAGCCCTAAACCCTAAAGCCTAAACCCTAAACCCTAAACCGAATTCCTAAACCCTAAACCGAAACCCTAAACCCTAAACCTTTGGGAAATTTCAAGGAGTAATTTAGGGAGTCCTAGGGAATTCCCCGGCTTGTGTTTAAAGGGCTCCTCTTATGGGTTCCTCGGATACTTACGGCGTTTTCTGGCAGGTTCCTATGAGCCCCAGGGATTCTTGACCCTTTGCTTTAAAGGTTTAGGGTGTAGGGTTTAGGGTTTGGGGTGTAGGGTTTAGGGTGTAGAGTTTAGGGTTTAGGGTTGAGGGTGTAGGGCTTTGGGTTTGGGGTTTAGGGTTTGGTTTAAAGGTCCCTTCTATAAGGGTTCCTGAGCAGGGCTTACCTCTAGTCTCCACTGTAGTTCTTTTAGCGATCAACCCAAGCTACATTTGTCTAGGATCCTAGCCATGAAAGCTGGGCAGCCAAAAGACAAAAGAAGGAACTCTAATGGAGACGATCAGTAAGGTTCATTTGTGGGATAAGGGTGTGATGGGGGGGGTGGGGCTTGATGGGGTAAACCCTAAACCCCAAACCCCCAAACCCGTAAACCCTAAACCCCAAACCCCTAGACCCTTCACTTTCCCGAACCCTAAACCCTCTTAGAGCTAAGGAATTGCAAGGGCTCCTAGGGTTTCATGAAAGATTCCGCATGCAGGGTTCCATTATGGACGACCTGAATCTGCTTGTCGAGTATTTCCCTAAGACTCCGCCCTATTTATAGATTTTAGACACCAAAGTGGGTACCATTTGTATACTTGGAGTCTTAGGGTTTGTGGAAACTTTAATTTAAGGTCAACGCATACTCATATGTGGATACATGGACCCTTAGGGTAGGGTAAGGTTTCCTGTTGCGGTTCTTAATCGTGGTTTCGGGCGCGTGGGGCTTCTCAAACATGAAAAATTCGGGGCTGGCTTTTAGGGGGGATCCTCTGAAGCTGAGGGTTCTTGTAGTCTTAAGGGGTTGATTATTTATGGTTTCGGGGTTTCGGAGTTTTCCCTAAACCCTAAACCCTATAAACCCTAGGCCTAGACCCCAAACCCTAAAGCCCTAAACCCTGTACTTGGGGGGCTTAGGGTTTTAAGGGCCTATCCCCAGAGTTCCTTGCAGGGCTTCCGATACGGATTGGTCGCGTAGCCAGCCCCTTAGGGTTTAGGGTTTATAGGGCCCAAGGGCTTAAGGTTTAGGTTTGGGTTTAGGGTTTAGGGCCCAAGGGCTTAAGGTTTAGGGCCCAAGGGCTTAAGGTTTAGGGCCCAGGGGCTTAAGGTTTAGGTTAGAGTTTAGGGTTTAGGGCCCAAGGGCTTAAGGTTTAGGGTCTCGTAGAGTTTCTCACTTGTCGGGTGGGTCGGGCCAAGTCAAGGTTAAACTTTTACCAATGTTTAACTGGAGATATTTGCACTACCCCGGGATAGCCGACTTATACAAGAAGGTAGCCCCAAAAGATGATCCCGGGTGTATGTTGGAAACACAAGCAGGTCTTTTTGCTCGCCCAGCTTTTGCGACATCGACGGTCGGCGAGCAACGACCTAGGCGGTTTAGGGTTTTTGGGTATCGGGTTCAGGGTATAGGTAATTAGGGATTAGAACAGATGATTTCAGAATGTTCCGTAGGCTCGTAATTAAAATAAAAGTACCTGAGATCATGCACAACATCAGGGCGGACTGAGCATGCACCCGTGCGTACGAAGCTATGCTCGATAGGCATGTCTGAGTCCTGGACATGGCCATGCAGAGAGTTCGCCTGCCACAACAATCAACCGCCGGCTCACCACAATCAACGTTTAGTGCACAAGCGTCTGTGCAAGAATAGCCCGGGCTTTTTCAAACACTTCGCAATGTCAAAACCTTCGCGTGCGACGCACCATCGGCTGGAACTCCCGAAGCTACCTGGAGCAGCTCTAGATGCATGCAAGTTTTAGTTGAAGGTATTCTCAAAAAGGAAACGAAATTGCAAACCAAGCGGCTGGGACCAGATGTCCAAGGCCACTCCCAAAAGGATTTTGTAGACGGTCTTCGGAGGAGTGCTCGAAATGATATTCAAGGGCTTGCTAGCGAGGCACATGTTGATATCGTCATCAGACTCGTAGCCGAGAAGTCGCAGATATTCATGGCTCCCAAGATAGTAGCTGCGGCCCTTCCTGGACATGATGTGTTCGCCTCAGATGATTCAACCAGTTCTTCTGTAGCACCCCTCGCAAAAATTTTTATGCTCAAACATGTTGATTGGGCTGATGTGAACGCCAAATCAATGCCAAGTCACCTTGAGCAGTGCATCTCGGCGGGTGGCGCGATAACTTAAGCTGCTTCGCCCGAGCATTCACATACCACGATGAGTCTTTCGTGGCCTCCTGCTTCAACATGTCCACAGCTTCTCTGATGCGCTTGCGGCCGGCACTGGCATCATCGGAGTCGCCATTCGGAGCCACAATCTTTTCCATTGTGGAGCGCGGGCTCTGAGCATCAGGCATGTATGCAGGCGGCATCAGAATCTCAAACTTGGTATTGTTGGAGTCAACGATGTTCTTCAAGCCCACATCCTTTTGGGATAGAAAAAGCAACCAACTCGACTCGGAGTATGCTGTGCCCATCTTCTCCCAGCGCAGCTCGCGCATTTCCACCTGCCATCCAGCCTGCTTGTAATCGGCAATCAAATCCAAGTCCGGCTTGGAACGCAACACAAAGGCCATGACACTGACACCCTTCTTGGACCTCTCGATATTCAGAAGGGTTTGCAAAGCCTCGTTGCTATCAAGAGCAGCTGCCAGGACAGCATTGGATGTTTGCAAAGGAAATCCCTGCATCGCATCATCACAAATACTGACGCCTAAGTCAAAGGAGCCACCGTACCGCACTCGTGGAACGGACTTCCAATCTTGCTGGGGCAGGAGAACAGTATGAAGAAGCTTGATGCGACCCTGCTCTACAAGCTTGCATGCATTCAGGCCGAAGCCGCACCACACAACTTCAGCCATGAAAGACAAAGGTCAAGGGCCACGTCGGGCTTCGAAGCAAAAGCTCTTGAACCAAGCGCGATATGAGACCAGTCTGATTCAATGCTTCACGCACCAACCCCACAACGCAGTGAATTGAAGCATTAGCGACAGCAGCGCCGCCGAATGGATTTTGCACTGCGCCTGATCAAAGCGGCTTGGCGTTGTCACGCCAACATGGCCATTGCTACAAAACTGGCTGCTGCCATCACTTGCACAGGCCTAGATGGGCTAGCAAAGGCGACATAACCTTGCAGAGTCCAGCAAGGCTCATAGCATTGCCCGACATTTCATAAAGTTCAGCCTCAGTCACCAGATCAAGCTTCAAGTCCGGCCCGTAGCCCAAGATCGCAAGGTGACGCTCAGGCTTGATGTAGCTGAACGTCTTCAGATCATACAATCGTGTTGACGTTGCAAGTGTCTTGACCACACCGTGTAGCACGACTTGCCCCCGATGAGTGACCTGAGTGATGTCGGCGTACTTCGTGTCACCCGTATCTTGCGCAGCGGCGATGATCATGCTGTAGACGTCCAGGCTGCCAGCTTGAGCGGCCGTCATGTTGTTGTTCTCTGGTCTCCTGCTTGGACGCTTGCCCATATCTGGCGGCACCGTGTCCTCTGGCAGCCGCTTTGCATCGAGTGCTTTCTGCAAACCCTCCGAAAAGTGCTTATGATAAGCAGCATCCTTGGCCCATTGCCGACCCGGATCCTCCTTGGATTTGGTAGCAGCTGCCGGTCTCACATTCGGAGCTTTCGGCACAAGCAGGTGGTCCATATGGTGGCGCGGCTTCGCCACACACACACGTTCTCCAAGTGCACTGCAAGTGCAGCCCAGGATGCCGCGTTGAAGTCGTCGCATCGGGACCCCACAATCCACACTCGCGGACGCCTTTCTGGGAGAGGAGCCGACGTGGCGCTCAGATCGGCAACTGTATACATCGGCAAATGCTTCTTCATGTAGCTCATGTAGTGCTCAAGTGGACTCAGGGGCTTAGGAGCAGCTCCATCATTGCCGCCGGAACTCGCCGCAGCCGCAGTCGCACTCGGAGTTGAAGCCTTTGGCGCCATCCTGGGAAAAATCGCGAAATGTCACAACCGTACACATACATACATATACATACCTATTTATTTACATTTTTGTATCAGCAAGGTTTATTTCACAAACCCAAATCCCACCTGCATCCTTCGACATTCTCCAGGATGAAGAACTCTGGACGACAGTGTCTGATTGAAGCGATGGATAACTCAAACGTTTGTAACGATTGAGAATCATCTCCAAGCGGGTCCGCAGTGGCATCCCAGCGATTCGCGCGCAAAGCCGAATTGGCTTTGCACACGAAGCCGCCAATCCACACACACGGCTGCTGCTGCACAACGCATTTCCGACCGTGTCTCACGCAGAAACTCCCTGCCTTTGCCAGCGCCTTGCCAGTGCCTGCAGCATCTGCAAACAAGTGCATAGGATCATGATTGAGCAGATTGAGCACGTTCGGTCCAGCTGCACACTCTGCCCCATAGATCTGCCTCGCTGGCAGCTTAAGGTCCATATGCTTGAGCAAGTAGGCTGGGGCGTTCAAGCCATCAAAGCAGCTTGCAAAATGCAAGCCTGAGGCATTTCTGCCACCATCCAGAGCAGTAACGCCAGTAACGCCATCTTCACGCATCTTGGTCCTGGCAACCGACACCATCTCCTTGCAGAAGCTTTCCAGCTGGAAAGGCGCTTGGGTCGTAGTGGGAGGAGGTTTCTGTTTGCAGGTCTTGGCCTTCTGCGCAGGCTTCTTGTGTGCAGCCGGTTTCTTCTTCACCAGCTGCTTTCCCATGATGGCCACAGCTTCTACTCAGATTGCACAGCTGAAGGCCCCGTTCTAAGGCGCATGAGCCACAAGTTCCAACATCAAGCCACAGTTGTGAGCGCACGGGGGGAGGGTGGCAGTGTGCAAGACCGTGCGTGGCATTTTTGCAGAGAGATCCTGACCAATAGCAACTGACGTGGCATTTCAATTGCATAGAGTGCACAAGACATATCATCGCTCTGAGGTCTGTTCGCTATTGGCCCACACCATACTGGTGAGAATAATCTCTGCATGATAGGGCTTCAGACTTTATTCACGAATTGCAAACTGAAACTTAAACCACGATGATTGCACAGCTGATCGATGCCTCCGAGTCGAAGCCACCGCAATCCTGGCTGGACAAGCTGGGTGGAAACCGAGTCAACCAAAGCTGGCTACTGTAGTCTTGCTAGGTCACATACTAACCCATGTTCTCAGGTTATGCACACGACAGGAAACTGATAATCGGCTTCGCATTCATGATAATGGCCACCGCAGATCTGATGGGGTCGAGCACTTAGGATTTTGGACTTGCTTGGCACTATGGATTCTTACTAATGCCGATATAGAAGTCGGAGGGGTATACCTAACAAAAGACCGCAGCTAGTCGATGAATCGATGAGATTGCAATGATTCACTCTCGGCTCGAAGGTACTACTGACTGGCTGGTATGTACTACCCACAGCTCCGGCTCATCCGGCGCCCCCTGGGAGGCACCGCCAAGATAAGCAAAGATTTGACTATACCTTGTCAAGTCCGCGGCACTAAATCTTAGCCACAATGCTGGCTTCTCCCCCGAGTCCGAGGCAATGGACATGACAAGCACGGACGACAACCGCGTAATTGTTCACCAGTGTGTTGCGGCAGCAACTGCAGTTCGCTCCAAGCCCATCAAAGACCGCGTCAGAGTTATCCCTCTAACCTCGCGAAGCATAAAATGGGCAGGAGGAATCTGAGAGCTGCACATAGCCAGGCAGCAGCAGCTGCTGGCCAGAATCTTGGTGACAGCAATGCAAATTGGTCCATGCATGTGTGCAGCACATCTGTCTGGTGTGATCGGATGCTCATTACATACCCTTCCTGGATTATGTGTCGGTTACGACAAAGTAGGTCTCGATGGCCCCAGCATGATAAAAAAAAAGATATCCAGCCTTGCCAGATTCTTGACCTTCCTCACATCTTGGGGACTGACCTGATTCATTACTTTTTAACGTACACGCGCACACACACACATACATAACCACAAACACACACACACACACACGATCGGGACCTTACATTCTTTCTCAACCGCATCTGTGCAGATCCTATTGCATTTAAGTTCTGACTCCAGGGCACAAGAGTGATAGAGACTAACAGCATTATTTGTGATGGACTGCTTATGTAAGGCAACTCCTCGCAATGCTATTCTACGTGCTAAGATATGATCTAGTCAGCGGACACTCGGCAGCAGCAAAAAAGTGCTCAAAGACCTGCCATCACAGCAACAAGCCACTTTCAATCTGATCTTCATATGTTTAAAAGAATTTATCATTCCCGCATGCCAGAACTGGGCTTTTAACCTCAGCGGATCAGTCAAGCACCGTGCACGAACTTGGAGGGTTCAGCCCCAACCTATCCCTCCAAAGCACGGTTGCATTTCTGGCCCTGACGCTCCTGATTATTATTATACTGGCGCTGCAAGCAAGCGAACTGCGACTAAATCTTTGTGAGCTAGGACCGATGCTAATCAGAGTCAATTGCGATCGCCAAGAGCCAAGCCGTGGCAGCACGACCGGCACGACCCGTCTTCGACCTGAAATGGACTTTCTGGTGCAGAGGAATTCAATAACAATGTTCGGGCAAGGTCCCGGCCCCTAGACTTTAGGCCATAGGGGTTTCCGACTCTTGCACTGGTCAGGCATTAGTTGAACAGGCATTACAAACTTCACTACTACCAAAGGGAACTGCTGGCAAAGGGTTCACGAGTATCCGGAAAAAGACCTACATGGATAGACACGGAAATAGACATGCACCAAAGACCGGCAAATCGAAATGCAATCTCAAGCCGAAGTATTCCGCTTACGAGTATGGGAAACGAAAGCTGGGAGTTGAACTCCACGAGCGGCAGGAACCTGGGAGCTGTGCAGAAGTGCATCTGACGGCAAAATGCACAGCATTGGATAGCAGCACCACGTGAGCCATGCATGGAACCATGAACTATTCAGGTTGGCACTGGCGCAGCTTCCCAGCTCGATATTTTCTTTTAGCCAAAGCCTTCAAGCTTGAAGGGTCCGAACAACGCCAAAGCGGCAGCGTTCTCATCGCTGTCATGCCCGACCAATATCACGAAACGCACACTGGTGTGGCCACGACTCCACGTTGGAAAAAGTTGCTGGCGAAATGACAAATTCCCCCTTACGCTCTGGCCGGGCACAGCATTAAAAAGCGGCCTTAAGAGGCAACACAGTAGCCGATTCAGAGGCTGCTGTCTCACTCAACGCTCGAATTTGAACACTCATCGCCATGGGCATCGGCCTCCTCCGGAGTTTCGGCGGCATTGGAAACACCTGCAAGGGCGGCCTGCTCAGTCTCAGAGAGCCGAGAGATGAGATTGGTCTTCTTTCTTTCCAAACCCACCACAACGCCTAAGTTCGCGGTCACGAGCAGCTAACAATCTTGGGTCAAGGCAGCTTGCAAGAACATTCATTCTTAGACCGAGGCACTCCTAGCATAGGCAATCTCACGCTCAAGATCCTGGATCTGAAGTCGACAGGTCTTCGCAGCAATGCACTTGATCCAGTTGCTCAGGCTGCTCTCCATATCCTTCACAAACTCGATTGTTCCAACCAGTTTGTTGGCTCGGTCCCAGGTAGTGTTCACTGGCATTTTGTAGAAGTCGGACATGGGCGACTGCGTGTGCATGAGATCTGCTGGCACGCGCTCAACATTGCCGTAGTTCATCAAGGGAACACGGAGCCGCCTGCCACACGATACCCAAAACCCCCAAAGAGTCGTGATGCCGGGGCTCGCGAAGTACACGGTCCAGGCAGCCTGCTCTTGCTGCTGGTCCCCCTCGGCCAACGTCTTCTTGCCAGTGAGGTTTTTGACGATGCATTGCTTGACCTTGAAGTTCTCGTTCTCGTCCGACAGCACGTAAAAGTTCCACACGCATTTATGCGTGTCTTCACCTCACATTAGCATCACTGTTGGGAAGAACGTGAAGACCTGATGTGAGTCAAGCTGCCCTGATCGTCACATTTCACCTGGAGTGTCGCAATCCAGGTGTGCATGTCCATCTCGGGCGATGCCATCTCCGGGTTCTTAACGCGGAAGGCCGGCACGGTAAAAGCGTCTGGTCCTTTGTAGCAGACATAGCCACGCTCCCATGGCGATTGTCGATGTTCGGCAGGGATCGTAACACGGATGATTCTGAAAGAGCGCCTGCGGAGGAATGAGGCAACTTGCTCGGTGCCGGCTTTCCTCTTCCTTTCCGATCCCGGTTCTCCTTCAGAGATCTTGTAGCCGGTCCTTCAGACGACTATTGTTGCAGGAATGGCTGGCTCACGTGTGTAAGACAACAAAAGCAATGCAGCCAGAGCACGTTCGTACCATGGAGCGGAATTCGGCAGAAACTGCTTCACCCACAGAGTTGTAGAAGGCCAGCTTCTTGGCATCCCTCATGTTGTGAAAATCGAAGTCAAGCGGAAAGGCCGCGAATCCATGGAGGGGCGCCGGCTGATGCATGTCGGAAGCAGCATCCATTGCCATGAAGCAAAGATGCAAAATCAGATGCGGTGGACAGCTCGAGAACTCATTTTGTGAAGTCACAGACGTTTGCGCGAGAAGATTTGCAGATGATCTCAGGTAGGCAAGACACCTCGCACACGAGCATTGCAGCATGCTGCTTGTCCTCACGACAGGAGCCACATCATCAACGGGAGCGGATTCATGCTCTGCACCAGCTGTGCTTAAAGAATTTCGGCGAAGAGATTGAAGACCACCCCGTGCATCGAAGAAAAAGCTACTTGCGACTGCAAAGTAGCACACGACAAGTCGGGCGGACAGCCCTTTAAAAAGCCGCGTACATGCGGCGTATGCACTTGCAGCAGTCCCCATGAAATCTTTGCAGCTTTGCACCCCTCATGCGCAACTAATGCTATCAGCTATCAGCTACCGCTGCAAGACACCGATCAGGGAAAGCAGCAAGGACTTCAGCAGCCGAAAACTCTCAGTCTTCGGTGGCACTGGAGTCGGAGTCGCCGTCGGATTCCTCATCATCGTCATCGGCCGCCTGTTTCTGCTTCTTCTCAGGAGGCTCTGTCGGAGTCGCAATGGAGGGAGAAACAACACCCTCGGACTGACCTGACAGCGAGATCTGCTTCTTCAGGCGTCGGCCCCAGCTTCGCAAGCCACTGCTGATGTCCGCGATGATCTTGAAGGCCAAGAACTCCCTCATGAGCGCCCGGTGACGATCCGACATGGCCGCGCAGTGGTACGTGTACGGATGCGCTGTGTTGCAAGACTTGGAACGCAACGCAGCCAATGCAGCGTGGCCACTGTCCGCCGCATGGTGGTAAATCCTCAGCTCAACCCCGGAGCGCTAGACCCGCCACCCTACTTGAGCCTGAAGCCCAAACTACTATTAGTTTGGGGTGCGTAATTATGGTCCCATTATTACTAGTAGCAGCTCGTCATCACAATCATTAAAACAAGATCTTGTCAAGTCACTGAACCACAGCAGCAGGATCATCCGTGTCGTAAGTTAAGCCATGAAAGAGCTCATCCCACACCAGCTCCGGCCACTCCCAAGGGAAGATGAGCTGACCTTGCTCAGCTGGGGCAGCTCCTCCATCATCTGTCGGCTCCTGCTGGCTGCTGCTTTCCGCTGTGGCTGGGGAGGCCAAAGCCTTGCGAATGTCCGGAAGGACCCGAAGTGGCTCCACATTCAATGGCAATCCGCTGAGCCCGCGCGACTCATTCCTTGGATTTCTCGCTCCAACCTCTAGCCTCTTAAACAAGCTGCTGCAAGGCAACAGTGGTTGATGATTAATTATCTACTGAGCTTCGTAGACCCCACGT
Organism: Symbiodinium necroappetens; assembly: GCA_905231915.1. NCBI lineage: Eukaryota > Dinophyceae > Suessiales > Symbiodiniaceae > Symbiodinium > Symbiodinium necroappetens. Next base: position 12,225 of record CAJNJA010006431.1, read on the forward strand.
CGAAATGCTTTCGTGCCTTTGGCTTCAACGACTTGCGGAAATCCTTGCCGCCAATGAAGATGCCGCTCTCGAGTGGGTCTGGGCACTGGACCGAATCGACGCTGCGCTTGCGAACGAAGCCGCCGTCCATGAACTCCCCTGAATTTCCAATAAGCGCTATACTTGTGGACGGGAACGGAATCCAGGACTGTGATCTAAGAAAATCAATCCAAGCTTCGGTTATGGTAAAAAAACCTCCAAACATCAGACTTCCGCGCAGGAAGGTCCTCCGATTTCACATGCTTGAGGTACTGATTCAGCAATCTGGTCGTTTCTTTGTCATACTTCCTGCTCCGTCCGTCCAGTACCAACAGAGCGTCGCACGACCTGAAGCTCGTGGGATTTTTGCCATCCCCCAGAATGCTGGAAAGGATCTCCTTGAGCTTTGCACCGGCAAAGGCAGGCAGAAACCTATAAGGGTGTTTGGCTGCATTTTCCGCATCGGAAATTGCAAGAGTTTTCACATCTACAATGTGAAGGCGGGGGTGGTCATCTTTGTCATCGATGTCCAACCGATCGATGCTGACGCGGGCTGTCAAGGCACCTCATTATTATTATTATTATGAAACAACTCGTGGATTTAGACTTTCAGAAGCTACCATCCTCGAAGCGTTTGATTAGCTGAGACACTTGTGCGAGCATACTGCAGAGCCTTCTCCCACTCGTCATCGGGGAGCCTGTCCAACATGTCCCGCTGGCACTGCGTCAAACAGAAGGAAGGGAAAGACGTCGCTCGCGAAGCTGGCTTTGTGTTCTCCGCGGCTTCAGCAGCATCAACTGGGTCCGGATCTGTTTGGGCGGGCTCGGCATCTTTGGGTGCCTGCGCCTTTGGCTCAGGTTCCGCTGGTACCTGCACTGGCACTGCCGGCACAGATGTTGGCACGGGTGGGGCCGCATCTGCTGCCATCTGCCCTTTCAGGCTTTCCACATTCATGCCGAAAGTCTCTTCATCCGCCACAAGCTTCTCGGCTGCCACTAGGAAGTCGTTTGCCACCGCCTTGTCCAAGGCCTCGTCCCACTTGGTATTGCCCGACAGCAAAGCCGCCAGGAATTCGACGATGTCCTGTCGAGGACTGCGAACTGGAGTTCTCACTTTAATCGACTTGAAGCGGAATGATTCAAGCTTTGATCGAAGACATGTCCTGCAGATACTCCGGGAGCTCGCGCAGCCAAGCCAGATGCATAGCGCCCTTGACAACTGCGCCCGACAAGCCGCTCTCGAGGAAGGCACCCCAGTCGGAGAACAGCGACAGGACCTGGTCAGGTTTAGGGTTTAGGGGTTTAGGGTTTAGGGTCGGGTTTTGGCGAGGCCTTCGACGGCTCTCGGTCTGTCTGGTACACATGCCCCTCCTCAGCAAGCATGCGCTGAACGTATGCAACACTCAGCTGCGCAACACAATCTGCCGCTGTCCTTGTCATCAGGACGAAACTTGGCCGCATAGTAACAGACAATTCGACGCTTCGCAAGCGAACGCCCGATGAAGGCCAGCAATTGCGGTCGTTTCAGTTCTGCATCGCCCTGCGACACGCAGGAAGTCTCAGGCAGGTACCAGGACATGGTTGAGGTTTATAGCAGCAGACTTAGTCAAGCAGTTATCGCAGCACATCCTGGGATGAAAGTTCGCCTTCAACAAACAATCCCAGCCTCTACCCCTATCCATGATTTAATGCCAGCCATACAGCCAGCATTAAATACTAATACCATACCACTCTTCAATTAATGATTGCCATTGCGCAACCATTAATTAAATTCAATGATGGCCAAATCAGGCCACCATTGAAGAAGCCAAAAACCCAACCTTACCATGGTTGCATCCGACGTTAATTTCAGGAATGAGTTAGGGCTCACTGGCTCAAGGTTAGATGAAGAAGCTCAAACACAGACTCAGACGAAGCGCCCGCAATCTGTGTCAACAATCAGTACTGCTGCCGATCTTAGACTTAGACTTACTGCAGGCAGGGACTGAATACTATTCGTCTTGCGGGCTCATGCAAAAGCCGGCCTTCTTCACTGTCGCCTGGAAGACGAAGTCATGAAGCACCCAGACGAGCAGCTGTTCGGCCTGGCGAAAAGTCGAAGGCGATGAAGACTTCAGAGACATACCTTGCAAGACTGAGGCTGGGGCCAACACACCATTCCTTGCACATGCCGTTCTCTGCGACAAGAGGTCGAGGTTGGAGACGAAGGCAAAGGTATGTTTGGTGGGGCCAAACTCCGAATCTAGCTGCCCGATGAGATCCTCGGCTGAGGTAATATCTTTGACTTGAATCAGAAGGCAAGGAAGAATTTATGATGCAATTGGGGCACCACGGCCTTCGAGGTGTAGCGGGCGCGCACGCGAAGGAAAGTGCCAACAACTTTGACACTCATATCCTTCAGCTTCGCCTGCTTCAACCACTGGCAGACTTCCGCATGCGAAGCGTCATGCCCAGGACGGCATAAGGAATCGAACACACGCCCGATTCCCAAGACCACGTTGAAGCCCACTAAGGTCCTCTGGTCAGCTTGCACGCCCAAATCTTCGTCCAACTCCCATTTCTTGCGCTCAAAGGCTGCCTGATCTTCCAAGAGGAAGAACTGACAACGCACCGTGCGCATGCGCAGAAGGAACTCCTTGGAAAGCCCGTGCTTCTTCTTGACCTCTGCCAGAACGTACTTGAGGCCGTGAAGCACTGTGTCGTGCCTCGAAATAAGGAGGGAAGCAACAAATGCCCTTCGGACGAATTCAATTTGTCATTTGGCATGCTGCCGAGGATCCCCAACAGCTGATAATGCCCTTTCAGGGGAGGACTCGCAGGGCTCGCAACACGCACCTAGCAGGCACTCGCATCAGAACCGGGCGGTCACGGTAGACCGGTGTATTGCTGATAGTGAACCAAGGCACTGGGATGGCCACCGGGCAGTCGTTCGGCAAGAAGTCGCCAGTCATGGGGTCTTTCCAAAAGTGTTCTGCCACCCTCTGAATGCTCCCAATGGATGGCAGCACGCCGGCATGCGCAAAGGAGGTATCGGGCCCGGCTCCAAAGCTGTCCAACGTCACCGTGCATTCATATTTTCCGCAACCCGCCAAAACAGTGGAAAAGTCCGCGTCGCTGAGGGCAGTGATTCTTAGGGCTAGGCAAACAATGCAGGACGCCAGGACCTATTGATAATGACGGCAAGGCTAAGGCGGCCAAGGCACCCTCCCCAGGATTCCGGACTCGAGTCCTTCAGGAAATCCAACTCAGGAGCGAGGCAGCTATGAATCTCCGCAACGAATGACACCTCAGACATGCAAGCCCAAGCATTGCACACAGGATTCGGACGCAACCCCCCTCCCCGGTATTTGAACCAAGTCTCGGTTGGGTGCGAGCTTGTGGGGCCCGTGGTGGCTTCAGCAGAAGGGGGGGGTCGCTTGGAGCGGACCCTCGTAGCTTGGGCCATTGCACCCCCACTCACCACAGTCTCGAGAGAGTCTTCGACCCCAAAATCTTCGGCATGTGCTTCTGTTGCTCAAGATGCCAAGCGGAAAGAACAATTAATTTCAAAGCTTCGCAAACACTTGGGCCTTGACGCACGTAGCTCCGCATCTCCCTGCGACACGCAGGAAGTCTCAGGCAGGTACCAGGACATGGTTGAGGTTTATAGCAGCAGACTTAGTCAAGCAGTTATCGCAGCACATCCTGGGATGAAAGTTCGCCTTCAACAAACAATCCCAGCCTCTACCCCTATCCATGATTTAATGCCAGCCATACAGCCAGCATTAAATACTAATACCATACCACTCTTCAATTAATGATTGCCATTGCGCAACCATTAATTAATTTCAATGATGGCCAACATCAGGCCACCATTGAAGAAGCCAAAAACCCAACCTTACCATGGCTGTATCCGACGTTAATTAATTTCAGGAATGAGTTAGGGCTGACTGGCTGACGGTTCGATGAAGAAGCTCAATCTCTCTCTCTCTCTCTCTTTCTGGCTCTCTCTTGCTCTCTCTATCTCTCCCTCTCTCTTTCTTCCTCCTCTCTGTGTCTCTCCGTGGCTGGGTGCTGGCCAGAACAACGATACAGTCATTGCTGCCAAAGAAATCTCCCAAAAGCCAGCTCTGACACACTAGTGTCATCTAACTTCCAGGTCAGCCAAGATGGAAAAACCCTGCATTCCAGAATCAATCAACACATGTCTTGACCCTGAACCTGAAGTCGAAACCCTCATCCAAGATCCGCAGCCACACACATATGTAACAATACTCAACGGACGTATACTTAAATTTAATACCACACGCAGACCTGGAAGCCCGGCCTTTTGCGAAACCAAACCACGCCCTGGGAAATCTGATACTATGTCATGCAGCAAATATGTTGGCTGTCTTGCTTGCAATGGCCACACATATTACAGCTCTCAGGGTTGCACAGTCCGGGGCAGCGACTTTTCCCCGGGCGGCGCACATTCGGACCTCAGCCCGGGAAACTCTCAGAAACCATTTTCAACGCACTATTGCACGAGGGGGACCCGAAGTGCCCTTGTGCGTTGGACGCCGGCGTCCAACGCACAAGGGCACTTCGGGTCCCCCTCGTGCAATAGTGCGTTGAACTGGGTTCCGGACCCTTTTTTTATGTCAGTGGTCTTGACGAAAGCCAATTCCTGCAAACAAGCAGCATCAGCAAAAAGAAAAGCTGCCGGGCCATCCTCTCAAACGGCTCTCCCCGCAAAAATCTATTCCAAAGACTCAAATACGTCGCTGGCCTTGCCGTCAACCATGGACTCAAAACTTTGAGGGTTCAGCAGCTGCCGCAGGCCTCGGCCAGAGTCGCCGAGAGACAATCCATGGAATGCCTACTCTACGTAGAAATAATAAAATATCACCAGGCTTGCAGGTACGCTACAAGCAAAAACTAGATCACTGGCTGCGCTAATAATCATAGCAGTAATAATGATCATGAATTAGCCAGTACTTTCCCTCGCACCCAATTCCATTATAGTAGGCATTCCTGCTTTCAAGATCCCTGCTATGAGGCTACGGCTCCGCATCAAAACTGCGACATGTGTCCTTTTCTTGATCAGAGTACCTACTGCGCTGAGATACCAAGCCCCAGGCCTTGCTCGTGCAGCATCAAGAAACAAACCTCCACAGGCAGTGGACACAAATTCAGAGTATTTCTGGCCTTTGCACCGCAAACCCCGGCAAGCACGGCTTCAAAACATAGCACAGCGGCCATGCGATAGTTTCTCCCCGTCGGACATCCTCGATTAAACTTCAGTGGGGCGCAGCACCCCTGCGCCCCATTTCCCCTTGCTGAAAGCTTTGCTTTCTTCGAGCTTGTTAAGGCTCCTCAAGTACCCCTTCAGATCAGCGAGCTCGCGCTCCACAAAGGGAAGCCTCCTCGCATCGGCCAAAAGCTTCTCGTACTGGCCTTTCGTGAGTCCTTGGTTGTGATTTGCCTCCGATTTTCCTAGCTGATAGGCCAGGTATAGCAAGACAATTATACTGTGCTTAGTAGTCAAAGGGTCTCGGCCGCACTTCCTTCTCGCTGTCATCATTCTTGGCCATTTTTTTATTTTTGGCACGCCTGGTATCCTCTGCAGAACGGAGTTGCCCTCGCCGAGCTTCAGTCACCTTGCTGCTTTTCGATGATTTCTCAGGCTCACCATCCACAACCATAAGGCATTCTTGCTTCACCACAGCCGATGACATAGCCTTTGCTGAAGAAGAAACAGAAGTCTGCAGTTCATCATCAACTCTCTCCGGCAAGCTCGATGCGGGCTCCTCAGCAATACCTGAAGCAGCTAGGCTGAAATGGTAAGAGAATGCCTGCCACATAACCTAGGTATTTCTCCGTCAAGTTGAGTGGCTGAACAAAACTGAGACTGATACCTTCCAATAAACTGCTTGCAAGCTGCTGCCTTCACAACCAGACTCATGAGAATCACAAAGCTCTGCAGATTTGCTCACCATGGTCGGCACAACTCGGCGTCTGTTGATGCGAGGGAAGTGCCGCGACCATGGTGATGCATCGCATTTGCGAATCCGACTACGCGGAGTACTCACCAACATTATGCAACACTGCTGCGGATGGATAGAGTTTATGCGCACAATCACAGGAGAATGCTGGTGCCTTGACTAGAACAACGTGCAGCAATCAAGAAGCGCCGTGTATTGGAATTATGGCACCCACGTGACAGCTACGTATAAACCTTCTCAACGGCTCCCAAGCACGAGCCTGATAGACGAAGGAGTGGTGGCCAAGGCAATCCCGACGGGTACTCGTAGAATCGCTAAGGTACCTGTCGGACTTCACTAATATCTGTTGAACTCAAGAGGCATGCTAAGTAGTACTTCTGTTCCGCGAGCTGCTGTCGATGTTCAAAACAGACGCCCAGTTTGAGGCGGAAGCAAAGCTTCGTGCCCAACAGCGGTCTCAAGGCATGGTCCGACCTCAACTTCTATGAATCAGGCATCATGAAATGCATGCATACTCCTGCTGCCGAGGACAGATTCCCAGTGGCAAGAACAAAGAATCTGCGCAAGGGCTTCTTTCCCCGTTTCTGCTCGGCCCCGTCCTCTTCGCAAAAGGCTTTTAGCCTGCTATGCGGCTACCCAACCAGCACAACGCTGGCAAGCTTCGCTCAGCATTGAGCAAAACACTCCCGTCAAGCGCACAGCTGTCTACACTATCCACGTCGTACATAAGCAAAGAAAAGTAGCTGGATCCATCACCCTGCCAACTGTTTTTCTGGCTGCCTTTGTCTTGTGGGCTTTGGCCAAATTTCTGGCAATGACACAAGCCTCTTTGGATTTGCAATGCTGCCATTTGTGGTGGAGCCTCCAATTGCCGTTCCCAGCAGAGCCATTTTTCGTTGCCTCTACGATGCGAGTCACAGCAGAGGCCACCGGATGAGCAACAGGATCGGCTGCAGACTTGTGGATCACCAGACTGCAGTCAGGGCTGCGACAAGGAACACAGGAAGCTACAATTTACATGTTTCTCCAATTGCAGACTTGGTGCTCCATCGTATGACGAAGATGAGGCTTGAGACGTAGCATGGGTTTCACAACCGCCCCTCGAGTACGACAGTGCTCCAGCCACGATGGGCTTGCAATCCAGCCCCCCAGAGCTCGAGGTGCAAAGAGCCAATCACTCACAGCTGAGCTCTGGGCTGGAACAACAAAGTCTGCTTCTTGGGACTCATCAGGCAAGTACCAAATCAGCTTGCTGGGGTCTCGTTGGATCAACGTCTTGTATTGCTCCACATCCCCTTCCCACACCTTACATTGGAAGCCCCACGCTGCCACAGCTGTGATGTCTGTGTCGGACATGTGCAGAACAAGAACATCATTTGCCGTCATCATCGGCACCGCTACATACGATGCAGCAGAATTGCATCGCAGGACGGATTGCAGGTCCTCCTTTAACTTTTCATGTTTGGCAACAGCATCCTCATATTTTTTCTGTGGCACGGTTCCATCAATGTCCTGCTTAAGCCGCTTCTGCTTCTGCTGCAAAGTTTGTTTCAGAGCTTTCAAGACGTGTTCATGCTTGGGGCCTTGCCGTGACACAGCTGATTCTAACGCCACAGATTCAAGAGTCCCTGTATCTTCCTGGCACCTGGCGGGCAGCCCTTCAATCTGAGCTGACCGTTTCCGCTTCAAGCTTGCTTTTGACTCCTTCCCTACATTCACATCGTGATCTGTAGTAGATGCAGCACGGACCAAACGCCTGGGCATGCCTGTGGCACACTGATTCTGGCCACCCCCGTAGAGCCTGAGGAACTCTTGTTGTGCAGCAGCAGCATCATTGGACAAGCGGAATGTAACTGGCGACATTGGAGTAGCTTGACACCGCTCCACAAACACATGGGGCTGCATCCCATCGAGTCTGACTTTGAGGAGGCTCCTGCTCAAGGCAAAGCTAATTTAAGAGCGGATTATGAATTCCACCGACAGATTCCCGCCTTAAATGCTCAGCTTTCGTTCTGGATTTCCGCCCACTGTTAGCCATCTGCAAGTGGGAGAAATTCTGCTCCACTTCTCCAGTTCCCGCGAAGGAAGCCATGAACAGGGCTACCTGATATGCTATCTGCCCTACTCACTCGCATGTCTTTCACCAGCACAGACGCTTCCTACGACCGAGCAGGGGTAAGATGCACACCGCACGCGAGAGCAACGGCAGTCGCGTAGACCAGTGCTTCATCGTCTCTGCCCAAGCTGCATACAGGTTGGTGACACCACGTCTGACGCAGCAGAGCAGTCAACGACTTTCAAATCAAAGGCTAGGCTAAGGATGACCCCACTGCTCGGATCTACTACAAGCATCACCAGGCCTCTCAAGATGTGTGAAGCTTGCCCGTGCCACCAGGTACTCATTACTCAAAGCTGATGCCTCAACCCGGCAAGCGAGCACAATCTCGTCGTTCAAACTTCTACAAAACAATCGAACCTGGCGCCTCCATGCCCAGTACTTTTGCCAACGCCCCGAAAACCTGTGGCCTCGGCGCCAGCAAGGCCATACTTTAGTAATATGACTAATATTCGACTGGCCCATGACCTGCCTCAAATCACTGAGACCTGGACAAAGTCTTGTCGTCACGCGAACTCGCGACCCAGTGTTTCACATCCAGCGGGGCAAATGAAGCTGCCACAGCGGTATTGTGGTGCATCTCGATTGATGTGACAAAGTTGGACACTATGTTGGTTATAGCCCCAATTTCTGCCGCCACTGCTTCCCTGTAAGATTGTTCATTCCACTCTGGGCGGAAGAAAAGCATCCTACCGTCGAGAACCACTACCTGCGAGCGCATATTCCCAGAGACACGACACTAATTTCCTCTAGATTGCAAGCAACTTTATCGCACGAAAATACAAACATCACCGGACCTCCCCGGCCAGCATGTCATAACCGGCCCGCAGCACTTGAAGCATTCCGGCCGTGAACTCAGGTGCCAGCACGAGCGGCTGTTGCAGCTCGTTTGATGGCGATCTGAAAGCAAACAAACGGTTGACCTGGAGCTTGAAGTCCTCTAGAAGTGCTGATGCGTGCGCCATGCTGACCACATCTCCTTTCTTGAAATTGTCCCAGCGATGGATGTAGACTTGGCAAGTCTTGCACAACTCGGCTAGCAACGCCAGCAATATCATGTTTTTGGGGCTCAGGAGCTTGAGGAGGCCCAAAGCCCAGCTAGCATGGTGAGACCTGACAACACACTCCTGAAGGGTCCTCACGACTGCTCTGAGATGAACTGTTAAGTTTTCCGAGACCTGTAAAACAGTGTCGAAACGCTGACAAGCGAAGCTTGTCGACGCAGAACCACCTTGGAGGGCGCTGTCCACGCTTTGGACATGCTGCAAGAACATCGACTTGAGTTTGTGGGAATTCTTGACGGCCCTCGCAAAGCCTCCCATGTTACTGGCCCCATCGCTGTAACCATTGATAAGAGATCGGATTAGTTGGCTGACCCTCTCGTCTCCTTGCAGACAATTCTCCAGGCTCCTTTGCGCAGAATGGACAAAGCAACGAAAGTTGCACCTCAGGTTGCATGATGCCACCCGCTTGAAGAATTGAGGACATAATTGTTCAGCAGGCTCTCCATCCATTGTCATTACCTTAACAGCACACTCAGCAGACCCTACATTACAGTCCCAGCCACGAGAAATGACACATAGTAGTATCATCTCAAACCGTGATGCCAAATCCTTTTCCTGAAAGACTTTCAGAACTGCCTGGGACTCGCCGGCAAATCGTTGCACACTCTCCCACAGCTGCTTAGCTTTGGAAAGCGCATCCTGCGTGCAATTCCACTCACAAGGTGATATCTAACAGTTACGAGGAAAATTCTCAGACGACAGCCGCAGTCCTTGGACCCATCCGTAGACGCCAGGTCCAACACACCAGTCAAGATTTTGAAGTCATCGGTGACCGCGCGAAATCTGACGAGTTCGTACTCTTGCCTGCAGTCCTGCGGCACACTGCATTCATCCAAAACCAGACCAATCAACAATAGCAGTCTGCAACTGAAGTCCTGGGCCAAAGAAACAGCCCGAATCTTGTCGCTATCCATCTGCTTACGCATCTTGCGGTCCAAGACAGAAGCATAAGCATTCAGGATCTGGAAATATGATTGCCGATGAGAATGAGCCAGTGGTACAAGATCCGGCCGAAGACTCAGCAAAGGCGAGAAGGACAGGCTGAAGATTCGGTGTAACAAGAGAGTGTGCCCCCGTCGTTCTGCCCCGCCTTCTCTGAGATGTACAGCGTTTTGCATATTCCAAGCCCTGTGCCCCTAGGGGCGAGTAGACAATGTCGAGGCAGATGGCCAGCTGGCATGCCGACACGCTACGACTCAGAGGCTTTTCGCCCTCACTCTGCTCACTCGATGGCTGACCCTGCCCACCAGATAGGAACCATCTGTGTGCTGCTTCATGAAAAGCACTTGATTGTCGGCTTTTGCGACTCATCTTGCCATGTCGCAAACAGTCTTCCAGCTGCAAGATTGGTTGTTTCCCTCCTTGCCTCATGGAAAAACCGGCAGTTATGTGTTTGCCAAAATGACGAACATTCCAATGCCCAAAGCAGTCGCACTATAATTTAATCGTCATAAGCCACGATACACAGCAGGCATTCCTTTTGTGCCTAGGATCCAGGGTGAGGCCTTGGTAACCTTCGAGGGATTCTCGGCAGCATACTGTTGACACAGGCAGCAGCCTATTCCATTCGGCCCTCGCACAAGATATGATTTTTGGAGTCCTGGCAGCGCGGACGGACATGCAAGTCACTCGGGGCTAACAGACACCACAAATCCGAGTACGCAAAAAACCAAGCAGCTCGGTCCATCATGACCCGTATATGTGCATCGGTCTGCCCACTTCTTGACAAGACAATCCAGGCACCGACATTTGGGAGGGCAAATCATGCCTGAATACTAAGGCAACACAGCTGACATTTGAAAGACATGCCTGTGTTAGATGAGAACTATGGAGTCGTCACAGCAATGGAACCTCATCTCTATATGTGCAACTTTGCACCCCTTACCGCTTTGTCCATGATTCTTGGCCCACTGCAGCTGCGGACGTTTCAGAAAGGTGAGAATCTCAAGCCACCATGACAGATCTTGCGCGTTTGAATGAATGAAACCAGCCCCCAAGCTGTGCGGCGAGTGAAGATGCGCAGAACAAGTCCAACCTGCCGAAACCCTGGCAATGCTTTAAATCTATCTTTCTAGATTAATGGCCACCATTTGGCAACCATTAATTTCTCCGGCCCGTCGACCCCCCCCGGTTTGAAACCTCTCAGAATCTACAACTTAATGGCCACCGATTAGCAACCATTAAGCAGCTCCAGCCCCGTCGATTAAATTAAATCCGAAGCTAAATCTTGCGAGGCTTAATGGCTACCAGTTGGTAACCATTAAGCGAACCTCCTAACCCGTCGAAAAAGCAACAACCCGAAACCTTTAATGGCCGTCACTCGGCGACCATTAAATGAGTATCCCCTGAATTCGCCCAAACCCCAAACCCGAGACTTGGGAGACTTAGCTGGCCTTCAGCCAGCAGCCATTAAGTCCAGCTCCAGCCAAATCTGGTAGCTGGGGCACCAGCCATGGTCAAACCTGCCGGGAAACAGTCAGGGAGGTGGCGGCGGGATGCAAGAGCCAAAGTCTTAAGACTTAAGTTTAAGGCTTTTATTTAAGGCTTACGGGAACTGAAAACGGTTTAATCACTGCCAGTTAGCAGCGATTAAACACCGGGTATATTATTACTTTCACGAACTCTTACTACCCACTCAGTGTTTACTGGCCCCCAACCGTAAAGAACTACCACTCCAATGATTCAATGGCCCCCAGTTGGCGACCATTGTGTCCGGTTCTTTGAAACTGGAACCCGCTAGATCAAAAGGCCGTCCTCTGGACCTGCCAACATCAAGCACGAAATCATTCCTTCTGCAAGGCCCTTATGGAAGATTAATGGCCACCTCCGGACAGCCATTAATCCAACGACCTTATCTCACAATCCCTCCAACTTGCTTGAAATCGGGACTCGGAAAACAAATCGATTCTCCTGAACTACCACAAGAATAGAACGACCGTCCCAAGAAACCAGTACATTTTCAATAATCGCCCACTGGCAATCATTGAAACGCTGCAAGACATGGACATGGCAGAGTTTCATGGACGCCATTTGGCGAGCATGAAACGAAAGAGTCATCGATAGCTAATAATCAATCAAGTCACTCTCATTATGCAAGGACTCTCCCCCAGTCACCACATGCACCCATTGCATGACACACTAAATCTCGACACGGTGGAGCCAGTAGTCAACGAGCACAACAAATGCAAAGGGCCCCACCTTCACCGTTGAGCATTGTCAGAACCTGGGGCGAGTGCGGGGGATTAGGCTTTGAGATCATAACGAGCAATTCCTTGCAACTGCTCAGCTACTGCCTGAAGTAGCAGCATAGAACAATGACAAAAGTGAAGGCAGCAGCTGAGCGACATGCCGCGTGGCATCCGAGCAGGTTTTCGGCCTGGGCTCATGCTGCTGTTAGAAACCATACCGGACAGGTCGATTCATTGAATCTAATTAGCTGCACTTCCCTGAACCTCAAACTCAAAGGCTGAATCTTGCTTTGGGGTTTTGGGTATGGGGCTGATGCTGGGTCTGGGGCTGATGATGATGTTTTGGATTTGTTCAGTAGTTCTAAACGGCCCAGACCCCGAGAGCTTGCAAATCAGAATTGAATTAAAAGGTTTACCCTGCATCCATACACGCGTAAATTTAAAAATAGAATCCTGAAGCCCCAACCCCAGAAAGTGAAACTCACTTCAATTCAGCTTCCCAGACAACTTTTTCTTCACTCCCGGCTGAGGCGACGAAGATCCTCCAAGGTCATGTCCTGAACCATCACAATCGGACGATTCGCCCGAGCAAGCTCCAGCGAACGCTTGTGCTCAGCTCTCGCCTTCGCCGCCTCGCGCCTTCGGCGCTTTTTCTCTTCCTCCTCCTGCAGCAATCTCTGCTCCTCCTCCTCCTTCCTCCTGGCTTTCTCAGCCCGCTTCGCCTCCTTCCGCGCCTCCTTCCGCTGCCGCTTGGCCCTGCGTCTGCTGGCGGACGATGATGCTGATGAAGTTCGGCCCTCCTTGGATTCGAAAGAATATTGTAATAGGCAACCCACGATATCAAATGATGACAATCTTAAGTAATATTATGATGGCATGTTCACCAAGTCCAGGATTCAGCCTGTTCTTCTTCAACTCCGGCTGCTGAGCTGACCGAGACCTCAGCTGATGATGGGAAGATAGATTCAGATTGATTTTCGATTTGCCACCCGAATAAGAATTTAGGGTTATATTGGGTTCGTCACCCTAGGAAAGCCCGACGAGAAATCAAGCCAAGATTGAGGCTAAGTTTGGGCCTTGCTGCTTCAGGCTGCGCGGATGATGCGGCTGGGCACGACGAGTCGCCGCCGATTGCAGGTGATGTTGGGCTCCTGTCGCCGCCGATTGCAGATGCTGGGCAGGAGCCGTCGCCGCCGATTGCAGATGCTGGGCAGGAGCCGTCGCCGCCGATTGCAGCTGGTGCTGGGCACGAGCCGCCGCCGATTGCAGATGCTGGGGCAATCAGTGCTGCGCCTGGGCCTTCGGTTTCTGCAGTCGGAGACGGCTCCAGCATCTCCTGCCAAATGATGTTCTAAGGATTTTTACAATGGGAACCCCGATGGCCCGCAAAGCCCCAAACTAAACCCTCATTGCTTTGTTATCCTTTCGTGGACTAGCCTGATTTATTACCGAGAGTTCCTAATAACCATTGTGGTTTGATCGTTGATCGGGCCTCATCCGATGGCACTGGCGACGTACCAACGGCCGTTGGAGAGGCTTCCTCCACCGATTGGCCAAACGACCTGAAGCCCTCGCCGAACTTTGCACTCAGCGGCAGCTTCGGTGCCTTTGTCTCCGAGATTAGCAGGAAAATACTATTTATAGTTAGTTAATAGTTAAGTCCACTGACTTAGGCGGAGGTTCAATTCGATCCACCAAGTGGCAGCCTTTGGCCTCAAGAGTGGCGGCGGAGCCGGCGCCGGAGGCTTCTGCACTCGGAGCCAGGTCGCAGTCGCAGCCTGGATGAGCAGGAATTTTGAGAGTGTCGGTCGGGTTCGTATCTGGGATCCGAAATTCCTTCAACCCCCACAAGTGACGAGCCCTGCGACGGGTACCCGTCGAGACGGGTACCTTTTCAAACGACCCGTGACGGGTACCCGTCAAACGCCCCATATCGGGTAGCCCTCAAACCGGTCCCAACTCGTACCCCTCAATCCTTTCTGGATTCTTGACTGACAGGTATAACCATGGTTTGCTAACGACTCTCTGGGCACGAGCCTACCAATCCCCGACGGGTACCCGTCCAACCGCCCGCGACGGGTACCCGTCAACCGGTCCCGACGGGTACCCGTCAAACCTTGTGCCTGTTGATTCTCAATTCACAGCTACTTGTGTTAAGCCTTATCAACGTTGCAGGGACTTAGATTTTACTTTAGTGAAAGAGTTTCTTCATCTCACCAGCAGACACTGGCCCAACCACTGACCGATGGGTACCCGTCAAACCGGACCTGACGGGTACCCGTCAAACCGGACCCGACGGGTGCCCATCAAACCTTCTCTTGATTCCCGACTGCTTCATTACCCAAGCCAAAATTTGCATTTGAACCCGTGCCTTCGGCTTCGGCCGTGGCTCGTGCCGTCCAACCAGCACGGCACCCTGCGCCAGATGCTGAGGCCCAGGTGCAATAGGCGCAGGGCCCCGCTTCGCCACTGGCGCTGGCCCTCGTCGCGGAGGCAGTCGGCCCACTGGCAGCGGAAACGGATTGACCGGCGTCAACTGGGATACGGGTAAAATCAAATAAGCTCCCAATGACGGTATTACAGCATTCTCAAGAAGCTGAAAAGGTTATTGCCGAATGAATCCAAAGCTCCGGCTCCCAGTGCCTCGGACCCACGCCCTTAAACACTGGCACAGGAGGCTCATCATCAGACCCAGGCGCAGCTTTCGGCACGGGAGGCTCGCCAGCCATCACTGCTAGCAGCAATGCAAAACCCTAAGGCCCTAAATCTTAGACCCCCGAGGCCCTGGATTAGGCTGCCTAGTGCCGCCTACATGTGGCTGCTTTCAGCCGCCTCCTCGTTGGCTAAGTCGCCTAGGTCTACGTAAGATGTTGCCGAAGCTTTTAAAACAAGTCTGCGCTTGCCACAGTGCCAAAGACTCGAATCCCAGAATAATACAGTGTCAACCCGAGTGATACAATATATAATTCAAGATTGTTCTAGTATACCAAGACAGGATGACAATGGGCTGGTGGCACACAAACCTGCGAGCCCGAAGATCAAGGACCGCGGCTGGTGGTTGCAGGGCATGGTTCTTGAAGTATAAGTTGAGATCGTTGTTCTGATATCTATCTGAAGTCAGAACCCTGGATTAGACTTGATTTGGTCTCTTAAATCGTTTGAGTTGGGAAGCCAGCAATGTTTTGAGTAAATCGGGCACAGGGTCCGATCGTTGAAACCTATTGGTAGTTTTATAAACTTGATGAGGTGGTGAGGAGATCAGATAATCCATCCCCAAAGGCCCGAATGATGCCAAGCCCAGAACTGCGCACAACATCTCCAAATCTCAATCATCCCTCAAAGGCTGAAAACTTCTCAACGAATTTGACAATTTAGGGGCAGTGGCATCCCAGGAACCGGCACTCGTCACTAGCCCCACTCCTTGACTCCTTGATCTATTATTCATAACTTTTTAGAGAATTGAAGGCCGTTTGAGATCCCGACGCACAATTGAAGGCATGGAGAACGCGAAGCGACCTGAGCCAGAGTGGCTTAACCTTGAATTTGACTTGGGGGCTCGGGGATTCAGGAGTCTAGGCGCTTAACCTTAGGGTTTCGAGTTTGGGGGCCTGGGGGTGGTGTAGGTTTTGATGGCACGCTAGCGGTTTTTAGTCTCTTAGCTTGGTATTAGGGTTGGGTCAAGTCCTGCTAGAGTGCACGCAGCGGACGATCCCTGCCGTAAACTTGTCAATATCGAGCCAAAACCCAAAGTCAAGTCTTAGTATGCTTAATGGTCACCAGTTAGCAACCATTAAGTAAAGCCCAAGCCCGCGAATCGCCCAATCCGACACCGACACCCTGTGATGCACCAATTGGCAATCATTATTAAGTTCCCCTAGGCAATCGAAATCCTCAACCCGAATTTTGTCAAGCTCAATGTCTACCGACTGGTAAACATTGAGTAATTATCCCGTCGACTACACCCAATCCAAAATTGTGCGGCTTAATGGCCACCAATTGGTGACCATTAAGCTTGTTCAGAAACCTTGAGCCTTGGAAAACCCCAATCCAAAACTTTAATGGCCACCAGTTGGCAACCATTAAATAAACAACCCCTGCAAGCTGGGTCACCAGGCCAGAGCACTTCCAGAAGCCTTCCGAGCAACAGAGCGTGTCGCGGGGCTGCAATGCACAGAAACTTAAGGGAACTGAATATGTCAGGGTCCGGAATCAATCTCTGCCAATTAGCAAAGATTGATATCGGGTATGTTACAACACCTACTAACTACCAATTCCCAACCCCGCCCGTTGTTTACTGGCCACCACCTGGCAGCCAGTAAAAAAACTAGCACTCCGATGGTTAAATGGTCACCAATTAGCGACCATTTGAGCCTCCTGCTAGCCAGAAAACCGCGACTAATGACCTCCAATTGGAAGCCATTAATCTCGAAGTAATTCATGCCAAATCTGCACCCTCTAAGTGATGCCTCGGCACACGAATGGAGAGCAAGGCCTGCCGCCGCATAACAATGACAATAATCTTTCAGACAGGCTTCTGAGTCTCAGAAATGTGGAGTCAATCAGCTCACACCCCGAACTTCCCACGAATTATTAGAGGTCCGACATATAAACAATTCCATGATTATGTCTGAACATTAGCTCATGATCCTTCAACCTCTAATTTGCAGTCGTCAAGACATCAGACGGGGTAGGGCGGACCTACATCAAGTCATTATGAAATGACGAATGATTAACTACTTCCCTGCGCATGTACTGATCACCATTTGGCAAACAGTACATAAGTCGTTTAATGCAAGCCAGTTGGCAAGCATTAAACAATCGGATTTTAATGACCAGTAACAACGTGCCGGCCATTAAACTTACAACAAACCATAATTAAATTAGAAGCCCATCTATTAGGGAAAAGCGCCTGCTGCGGAGAACGCGGCGCCATGATGAATCCTGGGACGTGAGAACTAAACTATGCCAAAACCCCCAAACCAGGTTGAATAGTTGCCACTTAGCAACCATTCAAAAATCTTATCTTGACCCTTTCTTCACTCATTTAATGTACACCAAACAGCGCACATTAAATTTTATGTTGTTTAATGGTTGCCATTTAGCAATCATTAAACAAATTGGTTTAATGCCTGCCAGCTAGCAAACATTAAACTGACCCTGAAACCCTAGCAAATATAATTCAAGCCGAGGTGCGGGAATAAGGTGTGGTTCATAGGCTAGCCTAACAAAGAGTATGAACCGACATGGCTGCACCGGGCAGTCTACACAAGTTACCTAAGATAATATACAATCCTCAAAATAAAAGTTTAAAGGGCAGCCACCCAGCAAGAGAGGTTTTGTTCGGGGGCGCTAATTCCGGTGCACCCTTTTTTAAACGTTTCTGAACCCTCAAAATAGCTCCGTGCCTGTAAGAGATTTCAGCCAATGTCAGGGGTTCCTTGGATTCTTAGCGCGGAAAACTTCAACGGAAAAAGCCCGAAACTGTAAACCTTTTTTCGTAAGACTTATATAAGTACCCATAGGCCCCTAAGTAGTTCCCTTTTTGGGATTACCTTATATAGGATTCTAAATATTAACTACAAAAAGGGAATTCTTAGGAGCGTATGGGTATACTCAAGATCCTAAACACCCCAACCCTTGCTCTCTGCGCCGGACCCATCTGCAGCCGTTCCATCTGGAAGCCGCCAGTCGTGTGCGTAGCCGGTCCTTGTGGCCCGGTGATGAAAGCAGCACAGTAGCCTGTAAACCCTAAACCCTAAACCTTTTAAACCCTAAACCCTAAACCCCTGTACCCTAACCCCTAAACCCTTTTCCTCTATAAGCCCCTAAACCCTGAACCGTAAACCTAACACCCTAAACCCAAAGCCCAAACCCTCAACCCTCTTTCGAGTCAAGGCAGGTCCTTGCTCGTCACCCCCACCCCCTAAAATCTTGGGCCCTAAAATCTTGGAGACCTCAACAGCCGAACTCCTCCACAAACCCTCAACCCTAAACCCCTAACCCTAAACCCCTAAACCCTAAACCCTATACCTCTATAAGCCCCTAAAATCTAAACCCCTGCACCCCAAATGCCTAAACACTGAACCCCTAAACCCCTAAACCCTAAACCCCAAAACCCCAAAACCCTAAACCCTCAAACCCCAAAACCCCCAAACCCCTAAACCCTAAATCCTAAACCGTAAACCCCTAAACCCTAAACCCTAAACCCTTATTCGATTATATTCTCAGATCGACGGGGTCCACGAGGTTAAGGATCGAAAGGCTCTGAGGGCAAGGTCTCGGTCTTCTCCTTCGGAAAGCTACACCCTAAGCCCCAGAGCCAGGGTTTAGGGTTTAGGGGTTTAGGGAATTTAAAACTTAGGGTTTAGCTTTTGGAGGGTTAAGGGTTTAGGGTTTAGCTTTTAGGGTGTAGGGTTGAGGGTTTAGCTTTTCGGGGTCAAGGGTTTAGGGTTTAGGGCTTCAAGGGTTTTCCGGTTTAGGTTTAGGGTTTAGGGCTTAGGGCTTAGGGCTTAGGGCTTAGGGGGGGGTTCAGGGTTTAGGGTTTAGGGAAGCAGCCGGTCCGAGCCGCACTTTCCCCTCACCGTTGAACCTGCAAGGGATAGCAAATTTGTTGGCTTCCGGGCCACTTTCTAGTCGGTTTAGGGTTTAGGGTTTAGGGTTTAGGGTTTAGGGGAATGGGAAAGGGTTTGGATTCCCGCTCACTTAGGGCCATCTAAAATCCTCACACTGAGTTTGGTGATTGCCGTTAAGGGGCGAAGGGTGGTGCAGGGATGCCAGGGACGCCAAAACATACCATCTAAAATGTCTTCTTTCAACCATGATACCCTAGGGCTCCAGTTACTTAAATAGTAGTCTGCTCACCATCCAATATCTAACCCAGTAACCAACCCTAAAACCCTAAAAACCCTAAACACCCTAAACCCTAAAAACCCTAAACACCCTAAACCCTAAACCCCGAATTAAACTCTAAACCCATCGTTTAGGCAACTGGAGGTCTAGGGATAGGCATCTTTGCTAAAGCGCCCTTCACTCGGGCAAAATTGGAGTCTCCAGGCTTTCAACCGCTTGGACTGGGAGGGATCCCTAAGCGTCCATGTACCCAAATTCAAGGGTTCCTTGAAGGGTTCCTTAAAAGGGTTCCTTCAAGGGTTCCTAAAAGGGTTCCTATAAGGGCTCTATCTAAAAGGGTTTAAGCGTCCATGTGCCCAAATTTTGAAGGGGTCCGTTAAAGGGTTCCTATAAGGGTTCTAAAAGGGTCTAAGCGTCCATGTACCCAAATAGTACATACTTTGGCACCTGGAAAATGATATTAGTCAGCCTCCAACTTTAGGGTGCAGGCTACTGTAGGGTTTAGGGTTGAGGGTTTAGGGTTTAGGGGTTTAGGGTTTAGGGTTTGGGGGTTTAGGGTTTAGGGTGTAGGAAAAATAAATTATGGATATATGGACAAAGTAGCCAAATAGGGACTACTTCAAGGCCAAAGTATGTCTATCTGGGTACATGGACCCGTAGGGCATGGTAAAGAGTGTCCCAGAAAGAGTTGATGAAGGCTGAAACTGCCTTACTCTTAGCATCAAAGTAGCCCAAAAGCCTCATGGAATAGGGTTTTTGGGCCCAAAGCGCCTTGAAATATGAGTCCTTTGGGGCTAAGGGTTACTCTAAACCCCCAAACCCTGTACCCTAAATCCCCAACCCCTAAACCCCTAAACCCTCAACCCTTACTCTTTAACTCGCTTGAACAAGTACAGGGCAGCTAATTGCTCTGGAAGCTCGGGAATAGACATGGAAAGCCTTCCTGTTTCAGCGGAACCCTAAACCCTAAACCCCCTCAGCTCAGGACCCGTGCCAAAGCCATAACTCCAAGCCCTAAGCCCCAAAGCCTAAGCCCTAAGCCCCAAGCCCTAAACCCCCCTAAACGCTCAAACTCTTAGACTTACCCATAGGCGCCATTGTGGTTCCTTTTTGGGATTACCTTATAATAGGATCCTGAATATGAACCACAAAAACGGAACTACCATGGAGCCTATGGGTAAACTGACTTCCCCAAGAAGCCAGGCAAATAACAGGTTAAACTTTCAGATTACTGTTACACTAAAAGAACCCAACAAGTTTAAAGGTTGGGTATTGGGAACCAAGTAACCCTAAACCCTAAACTAATGAAAGTCTTGCCCAGACACCCCGTGGTCAGGAACTTCGGCAGAGGCATCTTGGGTCGTTCAGGAACGATCTGCGCCGACGCGTCGAAGCAAACTTGCCTCATGGCGTAGACCGGGTTCTTGTTAGGGGATTCTTTACGCAAGCTAATAAAAAGAAACCACATATCATTATTATTTATATACTATTTACTATAGACCCCCATTATGGTAACTTAAATTAAAAACCCTACCCTAAGGCTCCTGGACCCTTGTAGTGAGATCCCAGACCCTAGCCCCCAAAGCCGAAACCCTCGCCCAGAAAGCCCAAGACCCTCGTAGCAGCCTTAGGGTAAACCCTAAGCCCTAAACACCCCCTAACAAGAACTCAGTAGAGGGTTTGCGGCTCCAGCGCCTTCGAGGCGAATCGGCTTGTGGCTTTGTTTCTCTAAGCGTGCAGAGGACCCAAACCTTACCAGCACCCCCCGCAAGTACCCTTTGATAATAGAGCCCTTATGGTCCTGAATAGTGGGGTATTTAGGGTATATTAGATCATCTACTGTCCCAAATACTACCCCAAGGCTCCTAAGAGGGGTCTTGGGCTTTCTCGGGGCAGGGTTTCGGCTTTGGGGGCTAGTGTCTGGGATCTCACTACAGGGGTCCAGGAACCTTAGGGTAAACCCCAAACAAACCCTAAGCTACAAACACTTGGAAACAAAGGGTTTGGGAGTTCATGACGGTCGCCGGGGTAGGACCTGTAGGATTTGGAGCTGAGGGGTCACGGTGTGGAAGTTTAGGCTGCCGGGCTTTAACCCAAGACTCCAAATAGCCCCAAAGTAGGTACTATTTGTAGACTGTAGACCCCAAAGTGGCTACTATTTGTATGCTTGGAGTCTTAGGGTTGTTAGGGAAGAGTTGAAGATCTGAGAAGGACATGGTCGTAACATCTGAGATCCCCGGCAGCAGAAGGATATAATCACGAGACTACTTATATATGGGTAGTTCTCTAAATCGGGGTCCCTTCTAGGGTCCTTTTTTACAAGGGTGTCGCACTATATCGGGGACACAAAAGGGGCCCTAGTTTTGAGAACTGCCCCAAACCCTAAGCCCACAGCCTAAACCCCTGACCCCTACTAAACCCTAATTTAGAGAACTACCCTGAACCCTAAACCCTAAACCGACAGCCCAAACCCCTGACCCCTAAACCCCAATTTAAAGAACTGCCCGTACAGCCAGAACGCTCCCGATACTTCCGTGCTGACAAGCAGCAACGATTCCGCGACGGATGCCTCGAACGTCTGAGAAAGGAGGCTTTCTGGTCTGGGATTATAGGGCTAGACCCTAAAGCCTAAACCCTAAACGCTAAGCCCTAAGCCCCAAACCTTAAACCCTAAACCCTAGACCCAGAACCCTAAACCCAGGACCACCGTTGCCCCAAAACCCTCGGCCTTCGGATTCACGGCTACACCCCAACAGTGGTCCAAGTAAGGTGAGGGTTTTGGGCTTTAGGGTTTCGGGTTTTAGGGTTTAGGGTTTAGGGTTAGGGTTTCGGGTTTTAGGGTTTAGGGTTAGGGTTTAGGGTTTAGGGTTTTAGGGTGTGTGTTTGTGAGCGCCCTTTTGTCCGTCTGCAGCTGCATCCCGAAACCTAGCAGGGTGAAAGCTTCACGGCTTGGATTTAGGGCTTATTACCCAGGAGGGTCCATACATACTACCATTATGGAATTAGGCCCCAAAAGACCATCCTCAATATGGTTTTGGGGGCCTACTTCCTTAATGGTAGCATATATGGACCCTCTAGGTGAGGTACGGTTTCAACTATATTGGTAGCTCTCTAAAGTAGGATCCCTTTTGGGAGTCCTTTTTTATAAGGGTGCCGCACTATTATTGGGGACCTAAAAAGGGACCCTACTTTAGAGAACTGCCCATATGGCAGGGTGCAACTACGAGGGTTGGGGTACCTAAGCACTACCTGCGATAGGTGCTAGGTTGGCCAGTACCTCCTTAGTAATAAGGGTACCCTTCTTCCTCGTTTTCGGTTGGAACGAAGAGACTCAACATGCAACAACAAAAGAGCACAACCCTAGCTAAAACCCCAGACCCACGTACACCCCAAGCCGAACTCCGAAACCCTAAGCCCCAAACCCTGCACACCTCAAAACCACTAAAAACCCATTAATGGTTTAGGGTTCAGGGTTTTAGGGTTTAGGGTTTAGGGGGGTTAGGGTTTAGGTTTAGGAAACTACGGGTGGGGAGTTTAGGGTATAGAGGGCTTCTATAATAAGGGTTCTGTAAGCCATAAGACGGTAGCTACTCACCTGAAAATGTCCTAGAATTAAACCGCAAAGCAGTAAACTTCAGTAAACCCTAGCCTGCACCCCTGACCAGACTTGAAACCCATGGGCCCCTAAGCCGGAAAAACCCGAAAACCTAAACCCTCAACCCTAAGCCCTAAACCCCTAACCGCTACAAGCCCTAAAGCCCTAAAGCCCTAAACCCCTCTGGAAGCCTGAAACACCAAACACTCCTCAGTATGGCTGATGATCTAAATCCTGCATTACCCACAATAAGGAATTAGGGTTTTGGGTGTTTTATACTCTAATAATTATAATAAGGAATATGTAGGGTTTTGAGGTATATTATACTATAACTATAATAAGGAACCCCCCAAAAATGGTTGATGATATCAATCCTGCATTACCCATAAACAAGGACTGTACCATGACTCCCAGAGTCTAGGGTCCTTAAGGCAATGCAGGATTTACATCATGAGCAGTACGAGTCGGCATAGACCCTTGAAAAGAGTTCTCATACGGCACTCTGTAACCCTTTAAGAAATCTATGTATGACACTGTATAAACTCTGACACCCGAAGCCCCAAAACCCGAAACCCCTAAACCCCTAAGCCCTAAACCCCGAAACCCCGAAACCCCTAAACCCCCAAACCCTACTCTGGAAGCCCGGAAACCCCCCTCTGAAACACCAAACACTCCTAAACCCGAAACCCTAAGCCCTGAATGGCCCAAAATCTCCCAACCTAACCCCTAAACCCTAGAAAGCCCAAGACCCTCTCAGGAGCCATACGGTAAGCCCTAAGTGGCCCAAAACCCCAAAGCCCCAAAACCCTAAAACCCTATAACCCTAAACCCTAAACCCAAAGCCGCAAACCCTAAACCCTAAAACCCTAAACCCCTAATACCTACAACTAAACCCCACTCTGCAGCAAGGGGCCGAAGGTGCCAGGAGCGGCACTGCACGGCCATCCGGGGCGATGTCCACTCCTTGGACGTAGCCTCGGACCTGAACTAAAGGTACCTTAGGGTTTAGGGTTTAGGGGGATGGAGTTTAGGGGGTTTAGGGTTTTAGGGTTTAGGGGTTTAGAGCTTAAGGGGTCTAGGGTTTAGGGGTTTAGAGGTTAGGGTGTTTAGGGTCTAGGGTTTCAGAGTTTAGAGATTTGGAGTTTAGAGTTTAAGGGTCTTAGGGGGTTTAGGGTTTCGGGGTTTAGAGTTTAGAGATCTAGAGTTTAGGGGGTTAGGGTCTTAGGGTTTAGGGGTTTTAGAGTTTAGGGGGTTTAGGGTTTAAGGGTTTAGGGTTATAGGGTTATAGGGTTTTAGGGTTTAGGGTTTTGGGCGTGGGGCTTTAGGGTTTTAGGGTTTAGGTTTCAGGAGGTTGATGGTAGAATCCTGCATGACCCAGAATAAGGAATATACCATGGTTCCTATAGATTAGGGTCCTTAAGGTTTTTTTTGAAGTGCAATGAACCGGACTTTCGAACGATCCAGCCTCAGCGAGCCTGCACTTGTGACAGCGACTCCGACTCAAACCCGAAAACACCCCTGTCACAGACAAGGAGTTTCCACACACTAAGAGCTACACTCCGACTGCAAAGAACAGGGCCTTCCCGCAGAGACTTTGGTATGGAAGATCCGCTCACTC
The DNA here is from genome assembly GCA_905231915.1 of Symbiodinium necroappetens. Lineage (NCBI taxonomy): Eukaryota > Dinophyceae > Suessiales > Symbiodiniaceae > Symbiodinium > Symbiodinium necroappetens. The sequence continues at coordinate 36,639 of CAJNJA010006431.1, forward strand.
AAGCCCGAAAAGGCAGCAGCTTGGCAGCAACTGAACTCAGTACAAGCCAGAACGCCTCACTAAGTCTCGTCCACACCGAAGAGCAGGCCAACTGCACCGAAGCCAAGGGCGGAGATGTAGATGCCAACGAGGACGTAGAGGGTGGTGAAGACGTAGAAGGCAGAGGTGTCGTCGATGAAGATGTGGAAGGTTCCACTCCAGGCACCAAGAGCGCCAAGTCTCCAAACAACCCCACACTCAGCTCAGTAGTTGTAGAAGACGTAGATCGCAGGGGACCGTGCAACGAGCTTCGAGGGATCGTGTACGGATGGGACATGCGAGGTCGCCTGGATGTCGACCTAGAAGTCCCAGGCATACTCAGCGAAGGTGCAGGCCGAGAAGCCCCAGTCACACCCCTGGGAGTAACTCTCACATCCCTGTCGGTAGGCATCCCAGGTCCTGCAATCACCCCAGTCGTGCGGAGTAGATGGTAAACTTCAGCAACGACAAGCCCAGCAACACGGCGAGCAAGCCGTTCCTCGCGCGGGGAGAGGTCATCCTCCCCCGTGTCCTGTTCACCCAAGGCCACTTCCTCGTCACCACCCATAGCTGCTGCTCCATCCTCCTCGACAGCCACCTCCACTTCATCCGAGGGAACATGCTCATCCTGCTCACCATAGTCAACCTCCTCCTCCATCCCACGCGGCGTGGTAGTAGACGAATTAGAGAAAGGCAGTCCAAGGCCAGGCACCCCGGTAGTCGTGGTAGAAGAGGACGAGGGACCACATATTTCTTGGATCACATCATCGACCTCCGGGACGTCCTCGGGGAAGGGTGTCATAGGCGTAGCCGAAGTGATGACTGGCGCCGAAGGGATAACCGGAGTGATGGGACGACCACGTTCATCAAAGGGAGTGACAGGAGTGACGGCCGTGACGATGGGCACCGGGGGGATGGTAGGCGTACCCAGGTTGTTGTGGTGGTCCCATGCCGACGGTCGTGTCTCCCCAAGACTGGCAGACGAGGTAGCCGGCGGTCGTTGGTCAGGTACTGGAGGCGTAGGCAGTGGCATCGAGGCGTTGCTAGGTGGCGGCATTATAGGAGTGGTGGGCATGAGCAGGGTCTCTCCAGACGCGTGTGTACCACACCCAACCGAGGAGCTCGCCGTAGACAAGGAAGACGTCAGCGACGTAATGGGCCCATCCCAAGCAATTGTCGCACCCCCATGTAGTCCACCACGGTTTTCCAACCCCTGCGGCCAAGATGAAGGCGAAGCCAATCCAACACCCAACCTCGACCCAGAAGACGGAGGCCGAAGATCAGGCGTCTGAACAGGTCGTACTCCCCTAGCCTCCTCACTAGGCGAGGGTGTAGGCATGCGAAACTTGGGACGAGGAGGTACAACTTCAAGAGGAGAAGGGCCCGGGAAGGTGTCCGTTGAGGAGCGCCCTCTGTCGTCACCCTCAGCCGTCATCTGCCCGTGCGACCGCTTACCCCCCATGGCCCCAGAAGGTCTTCTTGCCACGGGAACACCCAATCCAGGATCTGGCCCAGTTCGCTGAGGTGTGCGATACCTCTCCAGGTCACGTAGTTCGGCCATCCTTCTGTACTGATCATCCCTCACTCGCAGTCGGGCTTGATGCTCCACGGCCTCCGCGTCGGTGTGCTGCAGGAACTCCCTGATCACCCCCAGGAACATGTCTCTCCATCTACGACTCCATGCACGATAGTGTCTGTACATGGGCTCGTTAGTCGGTGGAGGTGTTCGTGGCTCGTCCACTGGCCTGTCGATGCTGTTGACGATCATGTCCCCCAGACGTGTAAACATTCGGCCAACGTCCCGAAACTCCGCCGCTGCAATGTGAGCACCCCAGCGTACCGTAGGTGGATGCCCGTAGCGCTGTGCCCCTATAGTGTCGTCGAGCACCCTCTGCGCCAAGTTGTGCAGAACATCATGAGTCCAATCAATCGTAGTCGGCCGATTAGGAGGGGGCTCGTTGACCACGGCGAACTCCGAAGGATGCTGGTCCAGGTCCATCAATAGTTGTCCAGATTGATTGGCACCACCCAACAGCTCTTGATCCACAAGCTCTTGTAAACTCAACGTCTCAAGTTCCTCCCCGGTAGCATCAGGACTATAATCCCCAAGCTCTCCCTCAGCTGCAGGACCATCCGGAGTGGTAGTGGACGTAGTAGAGCTTTCGCGGATCCCAGTGCCATGCCAACGAACTTCACCCCCAGGAGTGGTGGAGGTAGTGGTCGATGTGCACCCTCTTTCGTCCTCCCACATCCAATGTACTCCATACACAAATTCACCCATGGGGCTGAACACCTCAGTGACATCATGCAGGAGGATGAAGGAGCTCACCCCAGGGAGGGGGTCATTCATCCATGCAGGCACCATCGTAGGGGATGTTGCGGTGGACTGCGAGGTTATAGGCCAGGCTGTCACGGAGGACGTCGAGGTCCACAAAGTCGCTGAAGTCGAGGAGGTCGGAGTGCTCAAGAGAGTCGACAAGGTCGCAGAGGTCGAAGAGGTCAAAGTGCTCAGAAAAGTCGTTGAAGTCGAAGAGGTCAAAGTGCTCATAGAAGTCGTTGAGGTCGAAGTCGAAGAAGTCAAGATCAACGTCGGGGACGTTGAGGTAAAAGAGAATGTAGTCGCCGAGGTCGTTGAAGTCATAGTATTTTCCCATATCTCCAACATGTAGGCATCAAAGTCCAAGGGCCATGATGACAAACAGAGCGCAGACCATCCCGGCAACGAGACCGGCGAGGTAGCAGGGGTCAAGGGCCATGTCGGAGGCCCCCCTACCACACCACGTGAGGAACCACTGTCCAGCCACAGCACCAGGAAGGTCACCCACCACATGCGTAGACTGGAGGCAGCCAGGGCCATGACCAAGCGCAAGGTGGAGGGAAGGCCAAAGGTCGCGAAAAGCAGGGTACTCGAGCAAAGCTGCAAACGTAAGAGACGTTCTCAACAGACTCAGCTCAGGTAGGCTTCACTACCATGAGAGCGCAACATCACGACATGCAGCTCACTCTCGTGCCAATGCAAGTTGCCGACCACGACACCAGGGTTGGTCTGTTTGTTTGAGCCACTGTTCACGAAGTTCACCCCAAGCCGTACGATCCCCACCCTTTTGCACCCAATCGCAACCCAAGTGTTCAGCGAAATCCCTCTCGCAACTCGCAGGAAAGAACTGTCCAGTGTGACGAAGACCACCCGCTGCAGTGGAAAGGCGTTGTTGGCCTCTCCACCATGCCATGTTTCTCCATGCCAAGAAGCGGGCTGGGAGCCCAGGCCGAGCACACACCCCTCTTCCATCGTCTTCAGTTTGTCTGCACCAGTGGCCTGCAATGCCGAACTGTAGCTCCCGCACGGTAGTGCTCCACCTAGCGCAGCCGTTTGTGTGCATCCATGCTCTGACAAACCTCATGGTGCGTTGATTGTAGTCCACCCACGTCTCACCCTGATGTCGACGAAGAAGAAAGACATCCCTCATGACATGCATCTGCAACGTATTGAGGGTCGCTAAGTCTTGTGGGCCCCAGTAGACAGCTCCTGCAACCCAAGAGATGGTGCTCAACACCAGCCTTTTGACAGCGAAGACCTTGTTATCCCAACTAGCCCGGCCACAAAGCAATTCCCTGTGCTCCCGGAAGGCAGCCCGGAGCCGGGCAATAAGCTCTCTGGCCTGTCGGGTAGAATCCCCGTCAAACGTGAAGTTCAAGCCGAGCACTCGTATTGGTTGAGATGGGGATTGAATGTCGATCTGATTACCCAGGAAAAGGATGCGACGCGCCCCGACGTAATCGTTGGAACTGGTGATGGCTGTCTTCTTAGCGGCAAGTTGTAGGCCTAACACGCGAAGACAGTCATTGATCAGTTCCAACCTTTTTGTAAGTCGCCCTGCATCATCGTCCCACAGAAAAAGGTCGTCCTGATACATTAAGAGCTCCACATTCAACTCCGGAATGGTCACCCCTAGCGATCTCCAGGCCTTGCTGTGCATCATGTCCTCAAGGGCGTCCTGCAGGACCAAAGCAAAAAGCTCCGCGGATTCCGGGGAACCTTGCCTGATCCCAGTGGTACAGCAGAGATCAAGCATCTCGCCACCAGGAACACGACCCAAGAGAAGATTAGGACGAACCTGCAGAAGTAAGTAGCGCAACTCTCTGCCAACGGCACAATGTTGTAGCTTGCGTAAGAGGTAGGAAGCAAGTGCATGTCTTCCCAATGAGTCGAAAGCACCCCGAATGTCAAGCTTGGCAATCAGCATCGGGAGGCGCCATTCCTTGACCACGTCTCGCAAATGGGTGAGACACCCCACCAAGTCAGCGGCCTGTCGACTCTTGCCAGAGCAGCAGATGTCAGTGCCCCCCCGGAGAAGAGGGAACGCGCGCGTCATAACCAGTCGGGAAACAAGTTTCTGCATAGCAGAAGACATAGCTATTGGACGAAGGTCTTGCGGCCCTTTGGGTACGTCAACCTTCGCAAGTAGGGCCAGGAGCGACTTGTTCCAAGATTCAGGGACTGCAGCATGCTGCACAATGTGATTGATGATGTCAACCAGGTCCTCCGATAGCAGCTCTGTCTCGGCAATCTTCCTGAGCAAGTCAACCCCAATCCCATCCGGTCCAACAGATGACCTGGGTTTCATCTGAGCTAGCTGCCCTTGCACCTCTTGTAAGGTAAAGGGAGTCCAATCCTTCTCAACTTGAACCTGGTTGATGAGGGCATCCAGCTTTTCGTCCCATTCACTCGCAGGGGGTCCGCAAAGCTTGCTGGCCAGATGGTCTTTGGTTTTCTGTGCAAGCTCCTCCTCGCCACAGGCCTCCAGCATGGTCCCCCACCACCCAGATCTTTTGCTGAGCTGACGTTTCCGCTGCCTGTACTGAGCCCAGTCTCCTTTCAGGATGCATTCAATTCGCTTAGCTTCCCACTCATGTCTTGCGAGCTTTCTGAGCTTGTGCACCTTCTTCCAATCACCAGGTTGTTTAGAGTGTTGAGCCAGTCGTATGGCATCCAAGACAACATCGGGGTCCTTGTAGCCCATCGAAGGGAACGGTTTGGTACACGTCCTCGCCAGGGCCGAAATGTCCTCGACATCCACCAGGGGAACTGAGGGCAGCGGGGAATGGACAAATCTCGGCTTCGAGTCTTGTGCCCATCTCGCTGGGGTGCGGGAGATAGTTACAGGTGCAGTTAGAAGAGCATGATCCGTCCCAATACGATGCCTCGCCTCAGCATCAATCGTAACCTCACCCACTTTGACTTGTCTCACCCAAATGCTGTCAATATGGCGCCCCATTCGTTCAGCATCACGCGGGCAATGAGTAGGACGAAGACGGTGGTGATAGAGTGGTACTGCGGGCCGAAGTCCGACATTGGACGCTCGTCCACAAAGGTAGTTTAGGTTGGTCGTCCCAGCAGCAATGTCAACCTGGTGCGAGGTGAGATCACCACCCCAAGTAATGGCCTCATTGACATCAACCCCCAGGATGCATGGATATTTTCTCCACTTTCCGGAGAGCTCACTAGTGAATTCCGCAACGGCTTCCTGGTAGATCTTGTTCGTAACACCGGTGTGCGCATGCAGTGAACCTAGAAGGATTTTGCCCCTGCCACGAAGTTTAACAAGGGCCACGACCCCCCTGGGCGTCGCTTTGCGAGATATCACGGAGTCGAAGATCTCATTGGATACTCCAAAACCAGTCCCTCGCCATTGATCATGCCGACGATGTAGCAGCCAGAAGTGTGTGTCTGTCTCTTTTTCCGACCATCCACATTCACCCCTTGCAACTTCTTGCACCAGGAACACGTCTGTGCACGGATCAGCAGTAGCAACTTTATCCACCGGCTGACCACCAAGGTTCCAAGATGCGACTTGCAGAAAAGAGCACCCCTGTTGAAGGGGGGCTTTGGTGAAACCATCAGGCCCTTGTCAAAGCTCGCGCTGAAAGGCTGCCACAGCCTCCTCCCATGCGACACCCGTGAGGGAGGTAATCGCTCGAAGGTCAACCCATCCCTGCGGGAGCACGTAGAAGTCATCTCCCCTGTTATTGTCCTTTCTGTGGGTGGCGCTGGCAAGCTTCAGCTCCCCATTCCAAATGGTCCCGGTCCCCCAGTCAACATCGTAACTCTCGGGTACAAGGGCTGCCTCATTCTTAGTCCCCCCACCAATGGAAGCAAGCTGCATGGCGATCCTTCTCGTGAGTGAGCACAGCGCAGACCTACGTCGAGCCTCAGGCGTTTTAAGGAAGGAGGCCCAGGCAACTTTCCCGCCAGATCCATGCTCACCTCGAGTACTGTCCAATACGATTTTGGCCCCTCGGATCTTGCTCACAACCTCCCACATCCTCTTCTTGAGATCAGGCATCGTCTCACCTTGGCGCAAGTGGAACCTGAGCATCCCGAAGCTGCGGCGAGGGCCAAAGACCATGAGCTTATCGGCATCGATGAGGTGCTGCAAGTCTTCCCGGTCGAGGATTTCCTTGGCTTCTTCCTCGATCTTGGCCCTCCTAGTGTCAGGGAGCCATCCTCCGACAATGAGTGTGCGCTGATCCTCCTCGCTGAGCCCCTTCGCCTCCTCCTTGTTCTCGCCCCGCCTGTTCGTGGCACTGTCACCCTGTTTGTTCTTCTGGTTGAGGTAGTCGGCCCAAGGGTCACCCACGTTCACCCCATCACTCATAGCCCCTGGCGCCACTGGTCGGCTCGCGAGCTCCTCGATCTGCGTCTCAATTTAAGGTTTTAGGGCTTAGGGGTTTAGGGTGGAGGGCTTAGGGGTTTGATTAGGGCTGAGGGTTCGAACACCCAACACGCTTACCAAAACGCTTCCTTTACCCTGATCAAGGCTCCTGAGCTAAGACCATTCTATGCAATGTAGGGGCCTTAATAATTGATGCCCGTTACACGGAGCAGGTTACGGCAACGCGGACTTACGCCCACACTTTTACTCACATGCGACAGCGAAGCATCTATGTGAAGTCACTTGAGCTGTACACTTGAAAGTCAGAATAAGTCTAAACCCTAAACCTTAAACCCTAAACCCCCCCGAAAGTCTGGAGATAATGAGCGGCTACACCACCCAGAACCACTTCAACCTTTCATATAGACAAGACGTCAATTAGAAGAGGGCTTTGGGGTACATTGTGCTTTAGAAAAAATAAGGAACCCGCCCCCC
>CAJNJA010006432.1:0-16037 GCA_905231915.1 Symbiodinium necroappetens
CCACCATCGCCACCACCGCCACCACCGCCACCACCGCCACCACCGCCACCACCGCCACCACCACCACCACCACCACCAATCAAGCGGCCGATTGAAAAAATCAAGCGTGCGTATTCTGGGGGATCCAGCCGAAGCAGTCTCAGCGGGTGGCGGCGGAACTTCGATCTGCAAGTAACCATTCTTGAATCAATTCTGGTTACTGTACTTCAAGAGTGGGAAAACTTCGAAGAAGACAGCTCTCACCCTCGTGCCACGGGTGCGCAGACCACAAGACAGGTAGAACTTGGCGTACACCGCAGATTGCTCCCAGCTGCCAGAGGTATCCGGGCGGCCTGCGGCCTGCGAAGATGGCAAAGTTGCCGTTCTGATTGCCGCGTTTGTCTTCGGGGTTCAGGAAGACAGTCTGGGCTCGACAAATTTGTCCATCGCAGTCCCATAGACCAGCCTGAACCAGGATCTGAGCATTTTCGGCCGAGTCAATCCAGCTGCCACCCGAGGGGCAGAGGGTCTTTGGCCGCACGTTTCCAGTGCTCCAGCTCCGCCTTGAAGTTACGATTCATCTTGGGGAGGACGGCATCCATGATCTGGTGCTGGATAGTCATGGCGAGTCTGTAGTAGTCTCCCTTCGCTGTTCGAACTGGGAAGGGACCTTGCTCATGAGGAGGGCGATGACGATCCCCGCCACGACCGATAGCTCCATAGCCCAATGAGAGCGGGTAGATGCTATCACCACAATGGAGTGCACGACCGCTGCAAAGCTGCGAGCCACCTGCCGGCCGATCACCACTGACATAGACTGTCTTGCCGTCGCGTGATCCGGATCTGTACGATGTGCAGGATGTTGGGGATCGCGAAGCGAAGCCACGGCCTGCGCATACGCCTGCACTTGCTGGGCGGCCATGTTGACAGGAGGCATGGGGCTGAGAGGCTGCGCCTGCTGCTTTACAGGCTGTGCCCTAGCTGCGGAGATGCGCAGTGATGTCCACAGACAAACTCACTCTAACAGAGGCAATGGCTTTTACCGAGCTGATCATGGTTCAGATCGACATGGTCTGTAATCACGAGACGCTGCTAGACTACAAACACCACGGACAGCTGTTCATGCCGTGCTGGACTTCTGTTCTGGTGAGCAATTCAACTGGGATGGTCCAACTCCTTGTGGATTCGCGAGGAGAAATCGTCACCTTTCCGAATGCGCCCAATCTTCGGAGCGGGCGGCGTAGGAGGTCGGCGCCTGCCTGAAGGTAACAATTTCTCCTCAGCCAGGAGGCTCGGGCGGTGCGAGTCCTCCTTGTCATTTGCCTGCAATTGATGCTGCTGCTGCTTGGTCTCCAATTGACGGGCCAGAGCTGCAAACTCCGACCCATGACAAGGAAGAATTGCCATGCTCATCAATCACAGGCTGATATGCTGTAATGAGCCAGATGCTGCCTCGCGAAGGTCTCAGCTGTGCACCGCTGGAGTGCATACTATCATCTGCTTTTCTACCGCTCCGCAGCCATATAATGAACTTCTATGAAGACTGAAGCTGCTGCAATCGAGAGGGATGTATGCCCAATCGAAAGGACTGGTTTAAACACAAAAATAGCTCATCAAACATGCGTAGCCGGGCCAGCTCTCAGCGCCAAGAGTTTGAAGAGAACGGCTGCGCCGTCATTTCAGGCCACTGTGCTCATGTGCAAAGACTGCTGCCTTTAGAGAGCAGAAAATGCTCGCTTTCGACAGCGACCACAGGGCTGCGCCCTGGTCATGGCCACTGTGTGGTAGCTCAGCTTCGCCCTCGCGCTTTGCGTGCCAGGCCGCCAGGAGCTCGCTTGCCCAGGCGCTCGCCGTCTTGACGCTCAAGCAGCCGCGATACGGTGTGGGAGTACTGCATGAGCTCAGAGTGAGATGAGAATCGAAGATCCAAGATGAGGTGCGTCTTCTTCAAATTCAGGCGAGAAGAGCAATGAACCACCTCATTGGCAATACGTTCGGTAGAGCCCGGCGTGCGAAGGAGATGCTCGGCCAGGCCTTGCAGGCCATGATATGTGTCTCTGTCCACAGTCGACGGCGTGCGAGAGCGAGTGATCTCCGACAGCACAAGGATTTTGCAACCGCCGTCGAGCAGGAGCCTTCTGCGTGAGCCACTCCTGGTTTGTGGACCTTTTGCCAATCCTTTACCGCCTGCAGAAGAATTTGAGCAAATTCGTTAGACTGCGGGAACTTGTAGACCATGGCCATCTGATGCTGGAGCAAGTTGATTTGATCCTTGCGAGCCAGGAAGGCAGTTGTCAACTCCAGGTTGGTAAGAGGAACAACCTTGCGTCCTCGCTGAGGCTGGTCCGAGCCACCTGCTCCGCCGATTGGAGCAGCTGCCATTTCCGCCAGAGAAGGGCCCTGTAAGCGATCATGGTGCTGTCGATCGTCACGAAGGTGACGAGGGTGGCCATTGTCCACGCCGTCCATGTCTTCATGTTCGCCTGCACGATGGCGTTTGTGATCAGGACTCGTCGGCGACGTCATGGAGTCTGAAGCTACGCGTGAGAGAGCTTTGAACCTGTCGACGGATCTGCGCGTGCTCAAGACACGCTTGGCCTTGACGCGGGGCGGACTGCGCAAGCCTATTGCTTGCTGCAGTCTTCCCACGCACAGGCACCCTATCATTAACGTGATGGTAACTAAACCTTGCTTAGCAGGGCCAGCGTCCATCATATGCATGCTATGGCAAATTCGAACATATTCCTATCAAAAAGATCTGCGCATGTCAGCTTTCCTCCAATCGCTGCAAGAGGAGCAAATAAGAGTCCTGGTGCAGGGCGGCCTGCTCCGAGGCTGTCGTCTGCCAGGGTTGTCGGTAGTCATCCGTTAGCCAGACCTGCATCGGCAATTCTGGCGCGGTGCGAAATTGCCAGAAAGCTTGATCGTGCCCAGAACTGAGCTCTTCACCTCTGTGAGCCACACCCGAAACAACCTGATAAGGCACGCTGGTCCTGGCTTGTCCATCCTGCCAGATGCGAACCTGTACTCTATCCTGCCATGTAATGCTGACACTGGACTTACCTCCCTCCTGCCAACGACAGAGCACTACTGGGAGAAGCTCTGGAGACCAGCACATAGCCCTCTGAAACGTGTTTTCACTCCAGAGGTCAAGACAAGCCTGCAGTCCTGAAGAGGAGGCAGTGGGAGCGGGAGTGGAGTTAAGCCGGTATCCGCGTCTTCGACCTGACCGTCAGTGCGAGCCTGCCACTGCGATGAAGTGAGCGACCCTGCAGGATGATTCAAAAGATGAGTGAAGAACTCGGCTGCATCGTGCTGTCGGCCGTCCAGGCGCCAGCCGGCTGTGAGATGTCTAAACTCAAATTGGCCAAATAGATTTAATGGCTTCTTGGAAGCCGAAGACAGTACTTTCATAAGGGGGCCGAAAACCCCCAAATCGTACTGTTCCCAGCATAGCACAAGCAGAGCAAGCAGAACTGAAATAGCGTAGCAGGAGTTGCTCGTATTCGATAAAGTGCAGCACTGACGATGTATGGACATCGAGCCCGAAGCATCTGCCGGGACGTTAACTGACTGCGTTGTCGGCAAGGGAGCCGCCGCCGGGCGCTTAGCGCCGAAGTACCGATGCAACGACTGTGTCTCCTGCTGGGGAGGACTGCGTCCTGCTTGAATCTGTCGCAAGTCTGCCCTTGACCGCAACCAGTAAGATATGACCTGGTACAAGACCGGGCACTGTTCCGGGTGTTAACGACGGTCATGAACCTTAAAACCGCAGAAGGGACAGATTTGCCCCTTCATGGTGCGAGTCGAGTATGTCTGACATAGTTTGGCAGTGGCCGGGTGAAGCCTGGCCCAGGCTCCTGGATGAGCCTGTCGAAAGTGAGACTTCACCTTGGCGCGGTCAGGAGTCCAGAAGTTGCAGACTAAGCAGCGATGATTCAGAATTGATACTTCGGGCTTAGATGCACTCGAGCAGATCTGATGCTGCGGTAGGCTAAGCACCTCTGCACGAATAACAGCTAATTGCAGTGTTTCCGGAGCGGAACCCTGGGCATCCTCATGCAGTGAGTTGCTTGAGGCGGTCGGGATTAGGGCAAGCCCCTGAGAGTAGATGATCCCTGAGACCTTTCCACTGCTTGAAGAAGGTACCACAAGCTGCACATTTGGGAAGACCGTCAACAGCATGCCGTAACCGATCGAACGATGATGGGACAAATCTCAGCACCGACGTAGGATGCTGCTTAGTGACACGCATGTGTAGGCCATGAGCAGTGTCAAAAACCGCACAGCAGGAGTCGCAGGCAAAAACTTGAGCCGGATCTGAGGCTGACACAGGAAGTTGCTCTATCGCAGCTATCTTGTCCCGCAGACATTGCAAAACCTGCGCAGATGTGGTGATGTCCAAGCCTCGGCGCTCCTTAGCAGTAATCTTCTTGAGTCGCTTGTTCATTCGTTTAAGAACTTGATGCACCGGATCAGCAATGCCGTGCAAAGCGAAGAGATCTGATGTAGTTACGCGACTTATATGCGCTGGCTGGTTCAGTACCGACCTGAACTTGTGAGCGTGCCAGCTTCTGAGCGTGCGTGCAGACTCCTGGGTCAGGCCTGTGTCAGACAATCCTGTCAACAAAGTGCTGAGGACGGTTGAGTTCCAAACCTTGAGGCGCGACTTCGTGCCTTGCCATGCGTCTGTTATAGGCAAACTTTCGAACAAGGTGAAGTTTCTGCTTCGCTTCCTGAATGCGAAATTGGAGGGTCTGCGGCCATAGGAAATGATGACCCCCAAGTATTTGGTCTTGGCCACCCACTGAAATGCCAGAAAACTTTTGTTGGGCCCCAGCCGCCAGCCCTTCACTTTGTTGCCTTTAGCATCGAACACCTAACAGGAGTGTTTTTTGATGATCGAGGCTGCTTCCTGTCCGACGAGTTTGACGAGAATGACGCATTTAGACTTGTTGACGACAAGGCTGTGCCTTTTGACCTCTGCCAGGAGGCCTGATGTAAGGCCATGTATTGCCTTGAGGTCTGTGACCGATCGTATAGTCCGTATAGTGCGATGCACTGTCAAGTCGTCCGCATATCCCGTCAAAAAGTTGACAACTGCTTCCACTCCAAATAAGTCCGCTAGGGATGTAAACAGACGCCCAGTCAGGCAAGAGAAGAGGGTTGGGGCCAACTTGCAGCCCTGCTTGATGCCCGCCGTGGTCTCCACCCAGGCTGATTCGCCCTGTGTCTGAAGTCTGTACTTTGAGCGATGATGCAAGGCATGGACTAGTCTCACCACTTCAGCAGGTGCCCCGAGCTGAGCCAAGTTGTCAATGATGGACTGTCGCGAAACAGTGTCAAAGGCCTGGCTCAAGTCAAGAGCAAAGGTGATACCGCCCGCAAGTCTTGGGGGCGTGACGCCCGCGTGCAGTTCATGCCGACTAGGTCTAGCCTGGTTGATAAGTTCTCTGGCCTCACGTAAGTGGCCGACTACTCGGTCCAGCGCGTCAGAAAGTCCTCTGCCCGGCAAGTATGCGAACTGAGGCAGATGTCTCAAGCTGTCAGGTGTGCATGGGGCTAGCGCTGTCCTCGTCGCTCCCGCCAGTCCTTTTCCGTCTGGCCGCAAAATACCCAGCGGTCGAAGATTGTTAGGTTGATAATTTATCAGGGGGCTTGAAGCTTGCCTGGCTTTGGGATGAGGCACAAATCAGCATTGAGCAAGTCTTCATGTAAACCCTCTTCGACACGCCTTTGTGCCAGGTAGGATGACATGGCTACCGCAACGGAGTCGCTGCACAGACGCCAGGCGGCCGCAGGAGCCGAGCCCTCCGGATCGAACTGCCTTTCCCGGTTTAATAGAATGAATATGCCGGGCTAAATCTGCCGGGGCTAGATGCGGCAGTGAGCCCTGCATAGGGGTCAGGGGGAGGTGTGCCGCGAACATGTCAAAGTGAGCAACTCGTCTTGCGGAGACAAGATATGGGGTCGCTGTCACTTTTCAGCAGTGCTCGTCTAGCTGGCTGCCAGGGCCTGAGAAGCTTCAAGGTTTTGAAGGCTACATGCTGATCGCCGTCGGCTATGGACTGATCTACTTCCGCCAAAAAACGGTTAAAGCGATCTTTTTGTGCCTGTTTTGCAGCCTGCCTATGCTGTTCCTGAGCCGTCTGCGAGTGAGGGACCGCATCAGCGGAGACTGGCTCCCTCGGCTGCGCCGGCAGAGGTATTGTTGGCTGTGCCGGTGTCTCTGAGTCAATCGGTAAGACCTGAAAGGTCTCTTCTGACAGGGAGTCCATGAGTTGACTTTGGCGTGCGGTGTCTCATGCCGCTTTGGCTTCGGATAAAACCTCCGCACCGCATTGCTGAGAAGCAAATTCCAGTCCTCAGGATTACGGCAGGCAGAGATGTGCTCACTCACCCATTTCTGCATCTCCTGAGAGGTCTCATCCCCCTGACGGACAGAGGCTTGGAACGCTGCGTGGTCATAGGGAGGGCTTTAGAGCCCGCTTAGGAAGCAGCCAGTGCTGCATAGTTGAAATGGTGGCCAAGACTGGCAAATGACCCCCCTTCTTCCAACTGCCCAAGTAGAAGTTAGTAAAGGGGAGGCCCTTTTTGCTTGTGAACCCGAGCAAGGCTCCCTGGTGAAGATGAAGTCTATCTGAGTCCTCGAGTCCCCCTGAGAGAAAGTGTGACACGGGTTACAGTGCCATGTGTTCAGAGCCACTAAGCGCAGTCGTCTAACCAAGTTGGTCAAACCTGATTCGTCCGGACGTGGGTCCTCCGGCAGCGCCGTCTGCGGTCCGACTAGCGACTGCGTCGTGGTCAGCGAGCAGTTGAAGTCTCTTGCCACGATCAAAGTGTCTCTCTGCGGCACCTGTTTAACCGCCTTGGTCAACGAGGATAAAACCGAGGCTCGATCGGATTTATTATCCTGCTGTGTTTTGTTGGAAGACCAGACATGACATGCTGATAGACCGCCAGAAAGGTGATGCGAGAGCCTGACAAAAAACACGCACCTCCAGGACTCTGCCTGTGGTCCATTCCTTCCACCGAATCTGTTTCTTTTGAAGCTTGGGGGACAGGAGCACCATTAAGCCATCAGCTCTAGTTACAGAAGGAGACATAGGTCTGACCTGGTCGCCTGTCTGTTGCTTTGGCTCTCTGCGAGGCTTGCGCTGGCTAACAGCAGGCTTGCTGGCAGAGGAAATGCAGTACCAGTCAGAAACGGTGAACTCAGCAGATTCCTGCCAATGTGTTTCCTGGAGAATAAGCACATCACATACCTTTTCTGCCTCAAGCTGTAACCAAGTCTTGATCTCAGCCCACTGCTGCTGCCCTAAGTGTCCCGCATTCCAAGACATGACTCGAACTGGCCTGGCCTGATGACCCGCTCGTCGTGTCCTGGGTGCAGCTGCGGTTGTCCTGCCAGTTCCTGCAGGAGGGCAATTTCCTGTGCGGCGAAGCAGCTGAGGGGTCAGAGGCTGTCCTCGATATGACATTGGAGCCTGCTGTTGTATGACTCTTCTACATGCTCTCTTGAACGAATTTTTGCGCAGATTCGGAAAGTTCTGCAAGTGTACTGGTAGCAACGCCATCCGCTATTTTCGCTACCGAAGTAGCTCCTTCCACCGCGCGGTAAGTGGAAACCCTACCGCCTCCCACGTGCTGCGTTGTCTTAGACAAAGGACGTGGGCCGGGAGTTGGGACCCGGCAGACCAGACGCTCAGCAAATAAGGCACATGGCTCAGAGGGGCACAACTCCTTACGTAGCCCTGGGAGACCCGGCTGGAGCCTCTAGGAAAGAAAGTTGCGCCCAAAGCCCGTTCGAAAAGCCTCAACTACGCGGCCGTCTGGTCCGTGGCGGCTACAGCAACAGTCAACACCAACCACAACCACAAACACAACCACAACCACAACCACAACAGCAGTAGCAGCAGCAACAGCAACAGCAACAACAACAACAACAACCTCAACAACGTCAACAAGCTCAACAACGACAACCGCAACAGCAACAGCACCGGCACCAGCACTCACAGTGCCACCAACCGCCACCCCCACCCCCACCACCACTAATAAAAAATACTCATCATCATCGTCATCTTCATATACATTCAACGTTGACTGAGCGGCCTCTGGAATTCAGGCAACCTCGGAGCTGCGGAACCTGCCGCAAGCCGACGGTTGTATCAGACCTGCCGACACCCTCAAAGAAGCAAAATGAAATGCTTGCGCAGGGAAAGAAATCACAAAGTGAAGCCTGGATAAATATTCTCACGGCATACTGTAAAGTACTGAGGCGCCGCTCGGACATTTGCTTCAAGGAGAAAACTGCCCAGAAGCAACAAACCTGCATACAGCAATGCCGCAGCTCACAACCCTAATGTCAAAATGGGCGGTGCCCAAGATTCAAGCACGAGCGGTGCTCAGTGCATTTTCATCCGGCTGAGCAGGTGCCGGTACAGTTCGGGAAAATTGCTGCTTTCAGTCTCCCAAAGACTACTGTGTGGGTAACTTGTTAGCAGTACCGCGTCTGTTTCTTGCCGTCACCAGCACGACTATGTTTCGCAAGTCTACAGGTACCATGGCACTCGCGTAGCCAGAAGCTGCACAGATGTTTGCAATTCAGTGCCAGGAAGACCGGGACTACAAGCGAAAACACGCCCGCGTTGGTGCAGAGGCTCACCACTTTTCAGTGTTCGGAATGTCGAGACTTCCGTCCCGGCATTGAAGCCAGAGATTTGTCTCGCACCGTTGGCCGAAGACGAGTGCTTGTAGACTTGTAGAATCATGATATAGTCAATCCTTGCTTGTTGCCCCGTCCCTCACATCGGCTCTATGTGCTCATGAGATCTTGCGTTGCACAGCTGGCGTGCGAACTACCTGTGAACACTTGCGGAGATGTCAACCTCGCACGGATTTGCCTACTCCGCTGGGGGCTTCTTCACACACTTCCTTCGTGCACTGACTCGCACAAGCAATGTTTCTCCTCTGGGCTCAACTTCTGCAGACGATCATCGTGATCAAACGCATGACGAATTCAGGTGCCAGCTCGACCAGCTGGCACATCTTCAGGCCCGGGATGCAGCGATTCTCTGGCAACGGAGAGAAAGAATCTTGTCAGGTGCCTCGGCGCATGCTCCGGCCCCGCCGGCCCCGCCGGCCCCGTCTCGCAAAGGATGAGAGGTCGGCGATCACTCGGTCACTCTTTCCGGGGATTCGCCCCCCGGGGCCTTTCGAAGCCGAGTCCCTTGGATTTCAAGTCTCACGCGCAAGCATGTTAGTTTTTCAGCAGATGCAAAGACTACGAAGATGTAACAGAGTGTGAGTCAGCGTTGCTGCGTGTGGCTGTACAACTTACTATGTTCACGAACAAGGCTGGCTCAAAACATGCCCAAGCAAGGACTCCGCATCGGTGTTTCGAATACTGAATAGGAAGAGCTGTCAAAGTCATGTACCACGCAAGTTGCAGGCTCGGCGGTCGGAAAATCTTCATTTGATGCAGGGACATGCAGGGATCCCACTGCACTCATGTACAGCACTGCGACTGCATCTATGCAGGGATGAAGGCAGCTCGCAAGGGTCAACTTTTGGCTGGTGTGGCGTCTAGCCGGCCTTGGTCCCGGAGCCATGTCGCAGGCACTCAAGCCAGTACCAGGCCGCGCCGGAAATTCCACGAGTTCTGCCAGTCTGCCCAGCTCCGTAGGCGTCCGTAAGTACGGGTTGAACCTCCAGGTCACGAGGTAGACATCGATACCCAATTCTTACTGAAGCTTTTCGCGTTACGACACACTCCGGCGCCTCAGCGTGGCGACGGTGTTGAAAAACTGTTTGACAGATCCTGGCCCACACATAGGGAAAGCAATTTGCCGTGTTTGGCATGACGATTGTGATTGTATAGACGGATCGACCTGAGAGCAGGTATAAGGGTTTGACGGATCCGGAGTGGGCTCGAGTCGTCCAACACCGCCGCTTGTGAAAGTTCTTGGGCATGGTATGTTGCTAGCAGGCCTTCAAGTCGCCAGATCCTGGAGCCCTGCATGAGTTTTCAAAACAAAGTCATCCCGAACAATCACGAAGATACCGGTACAAAACTGAGAAGAGGCAGTGGCAGTCAAGTGGAGTTGCGCAAGCTCCTGGTGAGGGAGCGTCGGTCAGTACTCCTCACATTTGGAGGCTAAGAGGCTGAAGGTGGCCGTGTTTGCTTCTGTCAGCACAGCCTGCAGGCGCCGCAAGAACACCGAGACTGTTCACTCTGTAATGGTTCCTGGGCAAGCCGACATCTCTTGACCTCTCCACGTGCAATGTAGCCGATACATTTCTTCACAGAGCATGTGCAACCTTCGGCTGCGTCGCGGCTTTGATAGTTAGATAGTTTCGCACAGGAGGGCGTCGGCGGAGGCTTTAGCATATCCGAAGGGGTCCTGTGTCCTTCCCCATTGTTTGAGGAAAGAGGTCTGCTGATTGAATTTTCCACTCTTGCAACTTGTGCAACGACAGGAAATCCCTCAACCATAGGTTTCGGCATTATGAATATCCAGGCTTTGAGCAGCCCTGGTTGCTGCTCTTCAGGTATTCCTACAATCGCTCTCTACTTTGCTGGTCGGTTTGGCCGAAAACGCACGGCTCGGTTTCCACTGGCGAGTTCCTTCCACTTGTCAGGCAGAAGAGACCTGGGGTTCTTGCAGAAGGAATGGCAGAACGAGGCGCTCTTCTGCAAATTTCTGCATGGGACACAGGGCGGACGAGTTGCAGTTCATTGCTCAAAAGGCCGGTGTTATTTCTTTCACTGTCATAGGGACAAGGCCAAACTACTTGCCTTGAGTGGGTGATACCTCATGCGTGTTGAAATCTTTGACCAGATATTTCATGCACATACGGAAAGTCTACAGTAAACATCCTTCGTGCGACGAATCCACAAAGCTGCGCTGCCTGATTGAGTTTAGAAGATATTGTGTCCCATAGCCCGCAAAGGTAGACGCTTTAGCATGCAGGCCTAATAGACCCCAGCTTGACAGCTCGTGACCGGCTCGTCTCAGGTGCAGCTGCCGAGCTTTTTTTACGGAGGGGCAGGTGCACTGCCATGCAAGTCGGGCGACGGGTCAGCCTCAGCCAGTCGCTCTGCAGGATGTCCTGAAGGTCGCGGTTCTGTCGCGAAGCGGATTGCCGTGCAGTGCAGGAGCTCTCTGCTTCTTGGCGCGCACTTGGGCACGCAGCTTTTCGGCGCAACCCCTGACACTGACTTGTCGAGCCAACCAAGGAAGGATCAGCAGGCCTGTTGGCAGGGCAAGGGTTAAAGGGGGAGCGCCGCAAGCAGTACCGAAGCAAAGGTGACCTAATCCCACCTGTAAGACACATTCGCAGTTGCTTCAAACGAGACAGGAATAGCTGCAGCTTCGGGAGGTCTTTCTTGCGTTGTGGTCGGATTGACCATCGCGGTCAAAATCTTAGTTTATTGAAGCTTGTTTGGGACTGCCTGACGCCCCCACTGCCCGGGTTCTCTGCCTTACGACCCCTGTCTTAATTCAGGCCCATCAGCTTGTGTCAGTCGTTGAATTATCATTCCATTGTCACTTCTCTCTATCCCTGTCTCTCTGTGCCTCTCTCTCTCTCTCTTTCTCGTTTGTGTGTGTGTGTGCGCTTTCTCATTTGCAAATGCTCTCCCCTCATCCTCACTTCCTTTGCCTTTCCATGCTTCTTACGTCTTCCCCACGCCTTAGAAACCTGTTAGTAACTCTTATGAAAAGGAACCTGTCCAATTCTCACTTGATATATCGGACATATCAGAGAAGCTGACAGAGCACGCCAGAGGTTGCCAAAGCCAGACCCAGCTCCAGTTGGGAGTAATTTTAAACGCTCCCCGGCGTCCGCCTCGGCCCGGCTGTACCTGCTCTGAAGCAGGTGCATTGTTTCGGAAAGCAACAGGTAGGTCACACAGGCGAGGTCTTGAGTGAATGAGTGCGTTTGCTTCACCATGATAATGATTTCATTATCAGTATGTGTTTTCATGCTGAGGCTCTGAGCGATAATCGCACACGAAAGGCGGCACATTCCCTGCGTTACCCCATACTCGTTAGTGTAATAATCGTATCACACTTCCCACTGGTCTCGTATACAACCTCCCATATGTTGGAAAGGGGAAGGAAGCTTTGCAACGAAGTAGAAGACACAGCCCCAGACCTCCCCCAAAGCCTGGCATCACCTTTGAGGGGCCGACTCTGTGCCAGCAGAACCTCTGGACGTAAGGGGGTGCCAAGCCGAAATCCAATTTTTTTTTGGGGGGGGCGGGGGTGTTCAGCGGCACCCTCTGGCCGCTTCCGCCGAGGCCAAGGCGAAGCAGGTTTTGTGGTTTAGGTTTAGGCTCTTGGGTTTAGGGTCTAGGCTCTTGGGATTTAAGGTTTAGGCTCTTAGGTTTACTCTTGGGATCCAGTGTGCGAGGCTTGGGTGTGGTTGGGTTGATCCTTTAAGCCCTTATGCTGAGCTGAACAAGCGGGAACCACGAAGCGCATGTCTGCTCTGCATGAGTCTTCAGGTCAAGGCAAGGACAACTAGAAATTACTGTAAGAAGATGACGAACTGAGGCAGGTGTACTTTTTTTTGAATTTGCCTGACTCGGCAGGTGGTCTCTGCCAAAGCCGCCGAGGACACTCTCCGTGAATTCACGAATGTTTGTGTAATCTGAGCTTCTAGTGCCGGCAAGGAGGCTCCGCCGGTGGAAGCAGAGGGGGTCCAAAATCTGTTTGTCGAGAGTGGTGATGTCGCGCCTAGAGGACTATGCAGCTGTCATTTCCTGCCTTCCGGTTGGTGGTGACGATCCCCCGATGAGGCCGGAAAGCAATGCATATATGGTTCCGTGTCGCGTTTCGGTATCCCCCCCCCCCACCACCCGCATGGTATCCCCATGGTAACACCTGAAATCCTCGTGAGGGTCGTCACTTTGTCTCAAAAAGGCCAACAGTCACAGGGATGTGACTGTTGTGACTTCTGAAGCTATGCAACTTCGTGGCGTGTCCAAAGTGGCGACACTCACCTGCATGAGCCATCGCTTCGGTCTGCGCCGCGCCCAGCTGCTTACCCTCAACCCTTTCACATCTGTACACCTAACTAAACCCCAAACAACCCCACCACCCACATCACACGGGCGCGGGTGCAAACCCTAAGCCCTGAACCCAACACCCACCACCACACCACAGGGAGGGGGGAAGGGGGTTTAACGCTAAACCTGAAACACACAACGCACCACACCACCACACCACACCACGGGGGGAGACGGCGGGGTTAAATAACCCTGAACCCACCACCACACCCCAGGGAGACGAGGGGGGTTAATTGAAACTGAAACCCACAACCCACCACAACACCACACCACACCAAGGGGGGGGGGGGTGGGAGGGGGGGTGGGGAGCGGGGGGTCGGACGCTAGTCGAAGGGAGTGGGGAGCTGCTTTTCAGAATCGGACAAAAGCTCTGACCTGAAATGACGCACTGTCGTGTTGTCTCTCTTATTGCTCACGCGTCGCTTCATGTTCGCAGGCCTGGTTCTCCTAAGCCTGAGTGGGATCGATTTTAGCAGGAGCCTTGCAACTGTACGCACTCTTCAACATGACACGAATGCACTCTCCTGCGGGATGTCGTAGCGAAGATTCCGACACTAGCACTGACTGCGAGCTGTCAACTGAGGGGAGTCCGCTGTTACACAAGTGCTCCAAACCAGCAGAGCATCATGGATTCTGCCGAGCTCTGAGACAGTTTAGAGCCTGTGTCGCTGGCTGTAGCTCTTGCAGCATTACCCTCCCAGGTGCTGTTAGGAGGTTTGTAAGCGGTAGTGTAGCCGTGCACACCAAGATTATTTTCAACCGCGTGTTCGATTGGAGAAGTCGCGAGCTGCACGACAAGGCTCGTCGGAGCGTGTTGAAAGTCCAGGGTTGTTTTTCTGAAGTTCAAGATTCTGAAGTGTAGCCACACCCTGAAAACTTTAGACACCCACAACCTAAAACTTAAAATCTAGGCTAACTCTTGGTTTTGGCTTTTTGTCGTGTCAGTCAGGCACCATTGCTGTGCATGACCGTTGTTATTTAAGCATTCCTAAGCTGAACCCCGTGCACCCTTGCCAAACCAGCTAAACACCTCCCAAGAGAAACTGCTGCGGTCGACATGTGCAAAACCCAAGGTCCCTGACACCAGTAATCGATAGTAGAGAGATAAACGTACAGATGACATCAATAAGTGCAACAGCTATTGGAATTGACAGTGACCATGCCAATCAACTTCGTCGCACATAAATAAAGCTCAAGACTCAGGTCCTTCAAGCGGAACAGTCAGCTAGGAACATAGATAGCCAAAGCCACAGCAATACCAAGCGTAATGAAAGTTACAGCCAAGTCACGATGGTGCGCAGAATGGAAACATCATGATGAACGGTTACGGGTTTGTTCGAAAGTCGAAGATCTTGGGGAGCGGTCATGGCAAAGGGGGGGTGCTCCAGAGAAATGCGAAGGATTCGGGGAGTGTGGAGCGTGAGAGTCTCCTAGAGCGCGACGTCTACCGAAGATCACCACTGTAAATGTTATTGCATGCTACTCTGGGCCGTCACAATTCCTAAATTGGCCCTAAATCCCAGACCCAGGAGCCCTAATCCCCAAGACTTGGCGCGTTGGATGGCGCTCGGAGTGCTCGGGCGCTACTCTGAGGGTACCAGGCTGCGACCCTCAAGATGATCCTCAGAGAAACGCGACGTGGTGATGGTGAAATATCACCCCACCGAACGTAGCATTGGAATCGAGGAGGGCTGTTTGTCGAGTGCGCAGCATGATTCGATCGAGAGCTTCGATTTTGCCGAGCCAGGTTTCGGGCTGCAGGAAGTGGAGAGGGAAGGGGGTGGCAAATGATCGTCCGTGACCTCACTGTTCCAGAGAGTGATGCAGATATACAGAATGAAATACCGTGATTCTGTCACAAGTTGATGGCGCCGCTTTTTCCAAGACTTGGCGGGTGAAGGTGTAGAAAATGGGAGCTGCAACGATAGTTCCAGTTGTGGAGTGCAGTACGACGGTACTACAACACTTCAATGTGCAGTGATTCTTCTGCGGTTCGCCCTAGTCAGACGAGGTGAAACTAGAGTGAGACATGAAGAGAGACTGGCCTACTGATTTCATGTAGTTGACGCGTCATCAAAGACCACACAATAAGAGCGCCCAACAAAGCTTCTGGCCACAGGACAGACAAAATGGATGTCCTCTCAAATCTTGCAGCTGAAACAGAAGCGCGACGCAGACTTAGACGTAGACTCAGCTTCTACACTAGCTCGCAATGCCTTTCGCCTTTCACTGTGCAGAGCTTCAGGATGCTTGAAACAGAGAGTATCTGTGAGCCGTGTATCGGTGCAAGTCGAAACCCTGTTGCAAACACTTCAGCAGCACCAGCACCGTTGCGCATGCCGTTCGGAATGCAGGCTTTCAAGCAGATGTCCCGACCTCGAGCAGACTCTGAACTTAGCAGCGGGATGGCCTCTTTCCAGTCAGAAATTGACTCGTGGATGTCTCCGCAGTCTCCTCGGCTTTGCTTTCGGTACTTGACATCCACATCGGCGTCTCAGGTACGGTGGTGCTGCTGGCAGGGTGTCTGCAGGCGTTGACCTGAACGGAAAGCGTGTCAAGCAGCTTTCCGGCACCGTGAGGCCGCTTTGCTCCGTTGAAGCTCCTGCTCTCTGGGCGCTGAGTTGTCCTCCCAGGTATTCGACACCTTGGTTTGCCCGGCCCAAAACGTTGCCCATGAAGTCCCAGGACCTCGCACCTCAGCTCATGATGTCGCGGGTACTACGTCCTGCTACTACCAATACCAATACCACTACCACTACCACACCACCACCACCACTACCACACCACCACCACCACCACCACCACCACCACCACCACCACAGCCACCACCACCACCACCACCACCACCAAAACCGCGGCGACAACTGCTTCTGCAGCTGCTCCTGCTACTGCTGCTGCTAGTGCTGCTCCTGGTACTGCTCCTCCTCCTACTGACTACTGCTACTACTACCGCTACTACCGCTACTACTACCGCTACTACTAC